>PVJD01003284.1:37049-168065 GCA_004026545.1 Mormoops blainvillei | reverse complement strand
TGAGCTGAGAACATCCCTGAGCCCGGCTGAGCCTCGGCTCCCTTCTCTGTGGAGGGACAGTAAGGACGCAAGGTTCCAGGACTGACACCGAGATTTCAACCAAAGACGTGAAGGTTTTTGAGAACGCTGCAGGGAGCCGCCTGAAATTCAGCTTGACGCCCATTTGACTAACGAGGGAACAGGCTTGAAGGGCACTGTGTGCGTGTCGGAAAGAGCCCAAACTGCCCCTGAGAGTCGCTGAGGTGGGGCTGACGAGGCAGAGTTAAGGATACCTTCTGCGTGTCGTCCACACACGTAACATGAAGGCTCTGCTCCCAGGGTGACGAGGTGCCTGTGGGACCGTGAATGACCTGCACAATTCTTATTTGTATAGCATTTTCCATTTTTCAAAACACCTTCCTTTAATTCGCTGGGAGTGATTTCAACGGCCCTGCCACTGGTGTGAGGAAAATGTTCTGACCGCCTTCTTAGGAGAGAAGAGACAGACCGCCTGCTTCCTGAGCGTGATGTCACTTCTCATGCGGACCACCTGTGGCATCTAACCCGGTTTGTCCTATAACCCGTCCCTGTAACTCAACAACCCTGTCACCACGGTCTGACAGTTTGCCAGGGAACCTAACCGTTATGTCCTCAGGGTCACTCCGAGGAGGCCCCATGTTTACCCGGAGGGGACCTTCCAAGGAGAACGTGGCCGACCTGCTAAAGGATCTGACTGATCCTGTAGAGGCAAAGATGGGCCCAACACTCCGCTCAGGGCGGCCCGGCCCCGCGGGACAGGCTGCTAAGCAGGCGCTGGTTCTGGGTCTGTCTGAAAAATGTTGACATGGAGGGATGGATGGGTGGGCTTAGTACCACCCCGTTTCCTTCTTTCCAATAACATTTACAGAAGGAATCTTGGCTTCTGCTTTCCAGAGCAGAATTCTTCCCTCTGCTTCTCAGGGCTCAGCGTCCTTGGGGATGTGGGGGGAACACGGCTGACACTAGACCACATATGCCAGTGGAGATAGCGACAGCAAACGCCACAGACGTTGGCAGACTTTGGTAAAATCCGGCTCCTGCCAATACCCACACCTGGCTGTCATCCCGAGATGCACACCCCCAGCTCAGAAGCAGGCGTGGGCATCCATTCTCACCTTCGGGACCCAGCCCAGCTCTCGGCACCTACGGGGAGCTCAGCAGTTCGCTGGGCCCACGTTTGTGGACAAAGAACACTCCTCACCAGCTGGCCCATTGCCATAGTGATTCTGACTGAGCTTCCAATACACCCTCGGGCTGAAAGACTTTCCTGGGTCCGCTCAGGTCGGGAAAAGTCCCACCCAGCCACCCAGCCACGCAGCCCGGATGCTTCCATAGCCCTGTGACGAGCTTTGGTGAAGACTTGCTTCCATCTCATGGCTCCAGGCTGGGCCTCGGTGTCAAGGATGCCCCCCAACGGGGGACCCGTGTTCTGCTACCTCCAGAGGGGACAGCTGGCTGGCTGGGCAAGAGGAAACTCCGAAACACAGCAAGGACTTGGGTGGGCTGTGTCTCCGATGGTTTACTCCTTAGGCAGGCTCCTCGTGGGGTACCTGGAGCAAGCCCAGCGCAGGCCCTGCGGAGACGTGAGCCTGTGTCTTGGCGCTTTCCATGCTGGCCTCAGCACGTGGTGCCTCTGTAGGCCCGGGGTCCCTCAAGCACCCCACGGTGGGCTGCGAGGCACCTTGAACTAAGACCTGCCCAAGTCGAGAAGTGACGATGGCCCCGGGGTCATCCACATGGAAGGTCCAGGAGGCACGGCTGCCCGCGGTCCCGTGAGGCTGGGACAGGGGCCATGCCCTCGGGGGCCAGCCATGAGTTTCTGTGTGCGCTCTCACTTCCCACACCAGAAACCTCTCCTTTCACAGGGTCTCCCCTCCATGTCCCTGCTACGCCCTTAGAATTCACACTTCAGGACCCAGTGGCCCAGGTCCCAACACTGAACTGGACCTGACGACATGCCAAACGCAGACATCCCTCCAGCGGGGCTCGCCGCATGTCCAGGCCACCAGACCGTGGGTGAACCACTGCTGCCCAGCGTTTCATTTCTAAAACACACACATGCCAAATACAGCACATGAAGAAAGAACAGCTTGGTGGAAGGGCTTTTAATGTGAACACTTCTAATGTGCTTTTGCCATTAAGAAAAAATAGCTCCAGCTTCCTAGAAGCAAAAATATAAGGAGACAAAGTTTCATAAATTCAGTGCCCGGCACCCTTCCTTATGACACCATCTTAGTCTCCCACCCCATAGCTGACGTCAGTGGCAATTTAAGGAGAATGGGACCCGTGACTCTTTATGAGACAATTAAAAGCAGATGTTTGGGTCACACTGTGGTTTCCCTGGTTGGACTAATCTCTGGACTCTCCCTCCTTCCAATTAAGTTGATGCTTTATCGTCCCCTCCTCCTCCTCAAGGCGTGCAGCCTGTCTTCAATGTGGACGCAGTGTTTCAGGTTAAATTAAGCAGATGCATTTGTAGAGAAAGCAAAGCAAGTCAGTGAAGAATTTCTAAAAGCTGCGATCTTGATCTTGGCTGCCGGCCCTGACACGCTGTCTACGCCGGTGGGACGTGGAGGGAAAGAAGCAGCCAAAGATATCGCCGTTCCCGTAATGAGCGTGCGGTGGGAACAGCGCCTGACAGCGACCATCCAGGCGACCGGCCAGCACGGGCACTCCGTGCCAGCCTCTGTCCCTCTGTCTCAGGCGTCAACGATGCATCAGAACGGACAGCGAAGGGGGTACGTCCATAGCTCCGTTTCATAGGTGGAAACACCAATGTGAACAAAGGAAGGTTCAGTGGCTGCCCAGTACCCCCCACCCCAAGAGAGTCTACACCCTGAGTTCTCGTCTTGTCCACATCTGCCTGCGTGACAGGACCTCAGGGGCAGGGACCCCACCAGCTCCACCGTTGGGGGCCAGGGCTCCAAACAGCGAGACGTCTCAGCCTCTGCCTCTCCTCCTCCGGTTTCTGCTTTTCCAGGGCCGCGTTACTGCCTGTTCAGGAGTGGGGCCACCTGGTTAGCCCCCGGGACAGGCCTACCTCTCACCCATGCAGTTGACAGATAAATACGCAAGGCTCTGGCTCTGCTGATGGCTAAGAAGTTACAGTCAGTGATTTTCAATCTTCGAAAACTCCAAAAAACTGAATGAGGCCTTCCAGAGATCCTGATCTCATGTCTGGCTGACACGAGATGCAGTTTTTAGGGTCAGCCAGAGCGTGTACAAATCCATCTCAGTGTAGCAACCTGCGCTTGAATGGCAAGCACTCGTTCCCAAGCCCTGGGAAGTGAGCTTTAATAACTGTGACCGTGCATCTACCTCTGCTAACCACCGTGCAGTTTGCAGGCTCCCTTTGCTTTTCCACACAGATACAGTCTTCGTCCTCCCAGGGGGGATACTGGGCTCCACACCCTTGGCCAATGGGCCATCTGAGCTCCACAGACCAGGACAGTGAGTCCGCGGGCAGCCGGCAGGCCGGGACTGGCAGTCAGCTCTGTTTGTACGCGTCCACTGCTTCTTGTGCCGCAGGGTTAACATGCAGCTGTTCCGCTCCTGGTTGAATGTGTCTGTCGATAATGTTTTTTATTATAAAGATCAATAAATGGCCTTTTGATAACCATTAAGCTCTTTCTTTTTTGATGTTGCAGTTTAAAGCTATTCCTGCATGGAAACACTGGGTCAGAGAACACGGAACACAGTCGCCTCGTGTTCTGATTCATAAACCTTGGGCCTGACGCCTCTTCTGATATTCAAACTTCCCTTCATTCCTAAGACACGCCTTCCTTGGTCAAGAGTAACCACACTGTTAAAATTAAGGCCGGGAGCCTATTTATTGTATTTACCTATTTATATTTATTACATAACCTTCAATTTTCTCACCTTTGATGTGCTGCTCCCCACCTGTGACTGCAGATAAAACCACTCTGTAGTTTTCCTTCCCTGTCCTGACCGTGGCCTGTTTTGGGACCAAGAAGACACTCTTCACAATATGGGACGCGTGGTTTTCCTTTCCCGCAACCTCCGGGACATCCCTTCGGCCTTGCCTCCTTTTCTGTTTCCGACACTCACTCCCTCCCTCTTTCTGGGCGGAGCACTAGGCACCTCTGGGACGCTCTGAGGGTCAGGTGGAGTGATGCATCGGACCGCAGGGCCTGGCCTGTATCGGATGTCCTGGGACCATCAGCTGTTATGACTGCTGATGTGTTTACAAGCCACTCCTCACACTGAGTGACATACATGCTTGATTCTTGATCGTCCGTAATCTCTGTTCTGGGTTTGTTTGGTTTTTTTTGCATCCTTTCATTTCTTCAATATATGGAAATATAATTTTCATAATCTTCTGAACTTTAATAAAGTAGTTGAGGCTCTACTCTCCCCTGTGGAGCGTCCTGGCATCAGACAGAGGAAGACGAGGCATAAATGGCTCCTGTGTCCTCAGGCTCCGATGGGCTGCGCTCTGTGAGCCGCGGGACATGGTGTTGATTGATGGGCTGCAGTGAAAACGTTATGCAAAGCACAGCTGGCGGAGCCTGACGCATGCACAACACACACCCGTGTTCTTCTGTTTAAAAAGTGCTGGATACAGACTTCAGACAAGAGTTAAGGTCGTCCCAGCTTTTGCCACAGAGAGGGGGTCAGCTCAACACTAAAGCCACCCCCAAGTCTGCTATCCACATACCGTGAAATGCAAATGTCTGAAATGCATGCTTCAGACAACTTATTTTCTCTTCGTCACTCTGTGCAGTGGCTTAAATTTTCGCACGTGTATGATTTCATGTTGAAAAGATGATTGGACAACTCTCGCCCTTCCCAGGAGATCGGAGCCCCTAGGAGTAGCACCTCCCTAGGGAAGCTTACATTTGGGGCCATAAGGCCACTGCTGGATGGACACAGGCCCGAGAGGCGTGAACCCGGGTGGTCACAGGAGGTCAGTCTAGGTGGACAGACGTGGTTGGGTATTTTGTCGGGAAGGAATGTTGTTGGGAGGGCACGCTGGGCCCAGGTTGTGTGGGGCCCTGACTTAGAGGCTGAACCCTGTTCTGCACTCAGGATGTGTCTGGGGGTGTCGGACATTTCTGAGTAGGGCAGAGGCATGCACGAAGTCATACTTCAGGGGATTTTATACAGAGATTCAACACAGTGAGATGAACTGGGACCCAACGCAGTGCTGGTGAGGACAAATGATTTAAAATGTTGATAGAAATATATTTTTCAAGTTTGGGTTTCTAAGACACGGTGGAAGTAGGTTTAACTCATTGGATTTGGAGCTTAAGAGAGATAAGGAAGTGGACGTGAATATGGCAGAATGAATCTACTCACTAGATTTTTTAAAAACGACCTGAGGATTTATTGTCAAATTTAATAGTTTTTAGGCTCCAGACCATTTTAAGTGAAGCCACCCGATTCTGTGGATGACTCAGTTGTAAGGTAGTGACTGTGCACCTTGTTCCATGGTGGGGACCCTTGCACGCAGAGGGTTCTCTGCAGAATGAGGCCCGGATCTGACAAGGAATCTCAGGGGGACGCGGCAGCGTGACAGAGCTGGGTGGCAGGGCTCTGCTCGCTGCGTAGCAGCAGCTGGATGTCCCTGCTAAGGAAGCCTCAGTGCTCTGACATCCAGATCCCAGACTGGCCCTCTCCTCTCCGGGGAGACGGGTGTGAGGGGGGCTGTTGTGCCAGTGGAGCGTCTCAGGACCACCAAGTCTCCCGGCGCGGCGGCTTGTGTCCTGCAGTGACCACGGGCAGCGACTGAATCTTCAAACACAGTTGCTGCTGGGCACCAGGGTCAGCGTCTCTGAGATCCTCCTGGAGCCCCTTGGCGGTCTGATCAGAGCAGTCCCTGGGCCTCCTGCCCAGCGAGTGCCCAGGGGCACCCCCTTCAATGGTGGGGGTGAACAGTCCTGGGATCTGCATGTCCCTCCCCACTCCTTCCCGGGCTCTGACCCCTCCCTCTGTTCATACCTGCAGTATCTCCACAGTGACACTGACCCTGGGGAAGGGACCTGCATCAGGTGGTGGCTGACACTACTTTAGAGACACTGAACCTTCAGGGCGGAAGGACAAACAGATGTGACATCAGGGAGAAGCACATCTGCTGCACTACTGGTCTGGTTTTCTTTATCGTCACAGGGGCAGCGACAGAGACTAGTGCTTCTCGGGCCCCTAGATGCTCAGTGAGGGCCGGTCATGCCCACCTCTGCACTTCTCAGGTGCTGGGTGACTCCCAGCTTCGGGTTCCTCCTGCTTTTTTGCTGAGCGCGCTGAGGGGAGAGTAGTTTCTGCTGCATAAACCTCCTCCTCCACCTCGAGCTGACCCTGCAGTCCCTGGAGCCCTGCCCACAGGGCAGTGGCTTGGGGCTTTCAGGCCAAGAGAGCCTACTACTGGAACAAAAGCCCATTCTTCACACTGCCAGTGAGCATTAACATGACCCCCCCACCCCCGCCCACCTATGCAGAGAAGGATTTATGTTCACACTATGGAACAAATGCTTAACGCAAGACAGGGAGGGGCAAAGAGATGCTGGTGCCCAGGTTCTTGGAACAAATTTGACTCCTTCCCCCACATGGACGCCCAGCTAATTCCTTCTTCACGTGTAAGCTGCCTGGTCCGGGCCTCCCACCTGGCCCGGGACCCCAGGTCTCTGCTCCCGGCACCCTGACCGCATGTGAGCTGCGGGTGTTGCTGGAACTCCATCTCCGCACCCACGGGGGAAGCAACACGGCCTGACTCCACTCCTCCCATTTATGAAACAGCGAAACAGGCCATAAACGTACACTGCGTCCTGCACTGAAGATCTTCGAAAACTCACTGACACGAAAAGCCTGTGTTAAGTTAAAACTTCAAACAATCCACTCATCCCAGGATATCAGTTCCCATGAAGGTTGCAATAAGACCACGGGGAGTGCCACGCTGGGTCAGGGAAATACCCACTCGGTGGTTGCTCAAAGAGTTATTTCTGCGCGCTCGGGGTGACCTTCAAAGTGAGCGTGAATTTACAGTACCTTGAAAAATAGTGAAGTCAATGTCTCTAGCTTAGCTTATGGAACGGCCATTACAGTTCCATCATCTAACATCATCTCAAGCTCAAAGTTAGTTTTATTTTTGACCTTCTTTTACCTTTGTGGGGGAATCAGTTCAACCACCCATTGCTCTCCCCCAACCTTTACTTTAAAAACTGCATTCAGTCACACACTCACCCTACTAACCGACAAAGGAGCATCAGAAGGCCAAAGGGAGAGGGTCAGACATGAAGCTTCAGTTTCATGAAGCTGCTGCATGGCTGCCTGGGCTGACGCTAAGTTCACAGGTTGAAGGTGAGACACAGAAGAGCCCAGAGAGGCCGAGGGGAGTTGCTGTGTGCGCGTGCGCAGGGGGTGTCTGTGTGTGCACACATGCACACACGTCCACAGGCAAAGGTTGGACACATGGAATATGGTGACCAAGGCCCTTTATACCAACTTTACAGGTTGGTTCCTGCCTTTTAATCGCGGTTTGTTGACGGCGAAAGCCACTTGGACTTGGACAGTGAAAACCCTGAGAAGTTAGCTAACCTGTAGCAGTTTATGCAGCTGTGTCCCCGCACCTGTGGCCACGCCTGTGGCCACACCCACCCGTGACCATGCTCTCCAGAGGCCCCGCCCACAGGGTTTCCACTCTCAGCTCTGGCCACCCGTCTCCTCCCCTGATGTGCACTTGGCCTCTCCCAGACTCCAAAGCTCCAGGGTCCTGACCTTCAGCTCCTTCTGCTCTCTGTCCCTGAGGGGTCCTCGGTGTCTCTCCTCCACCGCACGGGTCCCTGGTCCCCTGTGACACTGACCTTTGAGAAGGGACCCGCCTGCCCCAGCCCGGGACCCTGCGCCACGCACGGCCTGCACCGCTTGCATTACACGCGTGCGTTTCGCCTTGTTTCCCCGGATCCAGATCTCCTAGGTAGGTCCGTTCTCTCCGCTGCTTTGCAACAGACCACGGTCCGCAGCCCCGAACAGTTTGGGTCCTGTCCCGGGAAGGTCTCTGACTACGACTTCACAGGCCCTTTGAAGCACAGCTTCCCCAGCAAGGAGAGGGGGCTATCGCTATAGACACGGGCCTCCCCGAGGCATCCCATTTAACTGATTGTGCACTTCAGGTCACAGCATCCCACTGGTTGGTGTCAACTCCTTATGAGTTCAAGGCTCCTCTGGACACAATGATAAGCAAGAGCTCAGAGCTGAGTAAGTTCACAGCCGATTTTACAAGTCTGAGGCCCTCTGCCTCGTGAGACTCCAGCACACGCAGTCTCTGTCATCTTGTCCCCGCTCTGTTCACAAGAACTGAGGACTCGTGGGCTTCACGGAGCCCCCCAATTCACAAGAGTTCATACAAGATGAACAGGGAATCCGTAGCTCACTGACGACTGTGGGTCCCATTCCCTTTTCCAAATCATCTCCATCCAGAAAACGGCCTTCAAGCACTGGTGCTGTCTTGACTTTAAGACAGTATTTTTCTGTGATAAACATTTTTTTTTCATTTCCATTATACTGTTTTGAACAGATTTAGTGCAAAAACAGTCAAAAGCTTTTTGAGAATCTAAATAAAACACGCACCCTGATTTTTGCCTGTCCTTAAGTGTACTTGACTCACCTCTTCTAAAACATCTTCTTCATGCTATCTCAGCATCGAATCTCCGTTTCCCCGCCTCACACAGGCCAAGCTCACTTACGGCTCAGTAGCAGCCACTCATCCCCTCGGCGTTGTCCTTTGTACTTGTCCACGTGTCCTCTTTGCCGTCTGTCCTTTCGTTGTGAGTACCTAACGGCAGAGACACCGCACCCGGCAAAGGGCCCTGAAGGTGAAGGAGTCGTGGTCCAGCGAAGAGGCAGGCTGGCCCGCAGCACACATGCCACGGGCGCTCGGGGACGCGCGGGGGCCGTGGGGGCGCAGCGGGCGGCATGGTGAGAGCTCAGAAGTTTAAGGCGGCGCCGGCTGTTGCTGCCTGGCCCTAGCTCGCAGCGCTCCCTGTCCCGTGCCCTGCATTTCAAAGGCACAGGACGAGGCAGCGCCTCCTGACTGTGCGGCGCCCTGTCGCTCGCTGCTGCCTGTCCAGCCGTCCCCCGTCCCCAGCCAGAGGGGCCCTGCAGCACCCGCAGGCTCACGGCCTTGTGGGTGGGTCCCTCCTGAGGAGGGCTGGCCCACAAACACGTTGTCACTCAGGACGACTCCCTGTCTGGGCCTCGGTGGTCTCGAAGCTCACAAGTGAGGTTATCGAGCTCGTTGTGACCGCACAGTGTGTCCATTTTCACAAAGACAGACTCAGAGCGTTCGCTTAATGCACTCTGACCTGGTGCCTCAGCCTCTGCGACTTAAACTGGAGCTTCTTCTTCTGTGCCACGTGAAATGGCCGCCGAAAAACAGCCCCCTGTAGGCAGATTCCCACATTCGTTCCATCACTTGCTAGAGCACTGAGTCTCCGGCTGTGCATGTCCCTGTATGAACACATCATGTCCAACGAGCCCAGGGTGAAGGCAGATGCCCTTCCACATGCCAGATCCACATGCCAGATCCACTGCCCGCTGCAGCCCCTGGGTTCGGCCACACGGCCCAGGAAGAGTAAATGCATCTGTCAGCTGACTTGGCTCAGCGCCACTGTGGTCACCTGACCAGGGGTGAAGCCCAACTCCTGTCCCTCCGAAGCTCACATGGCTGCGAGGCGGCCACGCAGAGGCTGAGCCGCTGTCGCTGCCTTGATGGGAGGACAGGGCTCCTAGGGAGGTGGCCCAGTGCCACGCAGGGTGCTTGCCCGCCTGTGGGATGAACGTGCAGGTGGAGAGGGGCTGGGATTCAGTCCTCCACCGCAGCTCTTGAGCCTCTGAGACGGAAGCGGGAAAGCGGAAGCCCTCTGGGCGGGTGGGGCTCCCAGACGCCCTGGCGTCGCTGACCTGCCTGTTCCTCCAGGTGGGCGGTCAGCCTGCACCCAGTTCCACCCGGGGGGCTGTCCGCCAGCAGGCCCGCCCCGCGCAGCCCGGGTGGGCACGTCCGTCTCTGCGCAGACAAGGGGGTGGTTTCCCACACTGGAGAAGTTTATTCCCTGAACTACACATAAAGAACTTCATTATTGCTTTTGTTCAAAATAAAAATAGCCCATTTTTCTCAATACAAAATTCATGAACACACATGATAAAAAAGTTCCAAATGTGCTAAAACCTATAAAGGAGATGGCCACACAGCCTTACCAGAAAAATACAACCCCATTCGCGTCGGGTTCACGTCCTCGGCAGTTTTGCTGCACGTCGATGCCAGGAGTCACACTTTACAAAAGGAAGATGACACACCTGTTTTACCAGCTTGCTTGATATAACATCCTGGGTCTAATTTCTTATGGATTGGGGTGTCTCCCTCTCTACACACAGACACAGACATGCACGCCCACACTCACCACAAACACCTCCCCCCGCCCATACTGTTTAACTGCCTGGACAGCTAGAGTGAATCTACCCAGGGTGCTTTGATGGAACATTCTGTATGGCTTCTAATTTCTTGCTAGTATAAAAACAAATACACATTTATGCACACTTATCTCTGTGTATCTGATTTTTTTCAAGGTTCCATAAATATTTATAGCTTACTATGTGTTTTAAATTCTAGGTTCAAGGCCAAACACAGTTTCCATTGGACATTTCTATAATGTGTTCAGGAGCGGAGTTCCTATCTCGAGGGCTCTGTTCACTTTAAGTGGCCAGAACTCACGTATGGAAACGGGAGATACGTGTGGTAAACGTGTGCCAGAGCCTGTTTCCCCGCAGCTTCGCATGTGCTAACAGCAGCTGTTATTAAACTCTGGCACCTTGACAGGTGAACAGTGGCACCTCGTTTCGAAGCACACTGATGTCACAAGTGGCAAGGTCGGGTGTCTTTTGACTGGAGGTCCCTGTTTTGGGAGGGTCTTTGTGAACTACCTTGCCTGTCTTTACACAGTATCTTATAAAACTTTTTTAAAAAATCTTTAAAAATATTTCATGTGTTTATTTTTAGAGAGAGAGGAGGGAGAAAGAAAGGGAGATAAATATCACAGTATGGTTGCCTCTTGTGCACCCCCTACTGGGCATGTGCCCTGACTGGGGATCGAACCAGCGACCCTTTGGTTCACAGGCTGACGCTCAATCCACTGAGCCACACCAGCCAGGGCTCTTATACAACTTTTTAGTGTTGAGAATATTAGCTCTTTCTCAATATCTTCTAGTGATTCCTCTATTTCTTATTTGCCTTTTCAGTCTAATTCTGAGGAAAAGGATGTCCTTAGTATTGTTTCATTAAATCAAACATGATAGCCTTTTTCTGTTATGCTGTCTCTTTTTTGGAATCCTGTTCAAAACGTCCCAACCAGTGCTAATGTGAGTCACCAAAATCACCTTCCCTGGTTCGTATGGTTTCATTTTCTTATGTTTCAACTTTCAGTCCCATGGGAGTTAAGCTGCCAGGTGGGAATCCAACGTTGTTTTTCTCCAAGTAGCTGTCCCTCCATCCCCTTCACAGCCCGAGTCACCCTTCCCGTGGGACAGGGAAGCAAAGAATTGTCCGCGTCACCCAGGAGCCTGAAAGGTGGGGGAGCCACAATGCTGGGGTAGCTGGCAACTCGCCACATGAGCACAGCGACGTGGCTGCTCGTGCTGGCCTCTGGTGCCACTTTGCACCGGGGTGGGGGACAGAGGTCTAGACGCTGCCTCAGAGGGAAGAGCGGGTCCTGTTCCACAGCTGCAGGCAGCAGCCTCGTGTTGGGAAGCTCGGGAAAGGTCCCTGCCGTGTTCCTGCGGCAGCCTGCAGCCCCGTGTCATGATTCCCAGGATGGCTCTGCCGGGACCCCCGCACCACGGGGCTGTGCCAGGAGCCCCAGCCCTGGCCCAGGCGGTGCCTGTCTCACGTGGCTGCTCACTCTTCTAGTTCCTTCTGTGTGACCCGGCTTTATGTTCTAAAGTGAGGGCAGAGAACACAACCACACAGGGTCAAAATTACTTCTGAACGTCCCCTATTTCAGGACCGGCAGGTAGTACCCAACGGCACTTACACAGACAGGCAGACAGATGACGGACAGATAAACAGATGACAGATCAATAGGGAGATGGCAGACAGATGACAGATGACAGATGATAGAGAGAGAGAGACGGTGGGTGAACGGATGATTGATAGGTAGACAGATGACAGACAACAGGTGGACGAGATGACAGACAGCTGTACACACCCACGTGGAGGCAGAGACAGACATAAACCCAGACACACAGACATGCCCGTGAGGCCTCCCATAGGCCCTGGTAACTGGGCAGGAAGCAGAGGCTCCGGAGAACATGGGGAGGGCCAGGAGGTTGCATGAAATGTCCAATTAACCAAGTGGCCTTTTCTATTTAGCGGCTTATGTTTATGCATGACCTACTTTGAACAAAAATTATTAAAAATGCCGCTCACCCGAAGTATTTCAGACCAACAGCCAGAGAGCGATTCGAGGTATGACAGGGTGACTGCACTGCAGAAATGGGCTTAGAGGACACAGTTTGCTGGACACAGTGGGGTCAGAGGACCAGGCGGGGCTGCCGGTGAGGGCCAGGTCCTCGGCCCCCAGCACCTGCCGGTCACATCACCTGGGGTGTCCCCTCCCCAGCAGGCATCTCAGAATCCCATCTACAGAGTCGAGCAGCCGCTGCCCCAAGCTTCCTTGCGGCAGTAACAGGTCATCTGTTGGTGAGCAGTTCTCCCCTCTTCTCCCATTTTTGGAGCCAAGGGGTCTGCTTAGAAGAGCAGCCGGGTCTCCCCCGAGCTCAGTGGTGCTCTGGGCTCAGTGTCCTCAGCAGAATTGTGGGGCCACATAAGGCCCATCTCCCAGGGTTCACGTGACAGTTTCATGATCCAAAATAAATCGTTGAGAATACGAAAATACAGGAATCTTCATTCCCCCTTCCTAAACTGACCAGGACAGGTAAGTTGAACACTCCGACCGCAGCTCTATTCTTCCCACGTGCAGCCTCGAGACACTCCGCCAGCAGTGATTTATTCACCTCCAATTCCAACGTCCAGTTCCATTACCATCAGCCGTAGGAAAACACAAAAGCCCTTTAAATTCCCCCTTTTCCAATCAAGCCACAGTAAGCAAGAGAAGAAGAGCTCAGCGGAATGGGCCTTCAACGACGGAAGCCACCAGCCACGGCTGAATGCTAATCCCCGGGCAGCCTGGCCACAGAAATCCTGGGCAGAACCCCAGCCCAAGCCACCTTCTCCGTGATGTCCATTGTTCTTGTCGCAAGTCCGGAAGTAGTGCTTGACTTTGGTGAAGCTTGCAGCTGACCACACTGAGGTGCGAACTGGGCAGCCGGACCCCAGCCAGCCCTGAGGGCCCACACCTGGAAGCCGATGGGCAACCACAGACATGGGCTATGTGGCAGCTTTGGGGCCAAAGAGACAAAGAGGAACATCTCACAGACAATCGCTGCATAAGGAAGCAGCCCAAGTGCCCGTGAGTGGACGAGGGGGTAAAACAGCCGCGGCACATCCGCACAGTGGGGCACGACTCGGCCATGAAAAAGAAGGGAATCTTGCCCTTTGCGCCAGCATGGAAGGACCCGCGGGGTGCCGTGCTGACTGAAATCAGTCAGAGAAAGACGGTACCATGGGGTTTCATTATAAGTGGGATCTGAGAAACGCAATAAACTAACAAAGCAGAAAGAGACTTGCAGACAGAAAGAACGGACTGATGGGTGCCAGAGGGGAGGGGGCTTGGGGGCTGAGTGAAAAGGGGGAAGGGGTTGAGGAGGACAGGCTGGCCGTTACAGAGCAGTTGCGCTGACGGGAAGTCCAGCACAGGGAGCACAGTTGACAGCACTGTGGTAACTACAGATGGGGCCAGGTGGGTGCTGGAGATGCCAGGGGCACCACTTTGTCGGTGTGCGTTGTCTGTCTGTCACACTGCACACCTGAAGCCAACATGAAATAACACTGCATGTCGACTGTGACTGAAACGTTTCTGTAAAGGCAGCGCTCAGTGGGTCGCGCCTCGGATCCTCGCCGTTACCAGGCGCAGATACAAGCGCGGTTTTGAAGCACAACAAGGAAAGCCGCCCTCCGAGGTGGCTCTGGTTAGCTTGTGGGCTCCACCGCCCTGACCCGCAGAAGGGCAACGGCCGCCCAGCGAAAAGGGGCCCCGGGGGCCCTGCATCCCAGCTCCGTGGCCGGGCATTCGGGGCCCCGCCGTCTCCCCAGTGGGCTCTGGAGTCATGATGCGACGTGTGTGCCCACTAGGTGAGCTCGCTGACCTGGAATTCTTCAAGAGAAGTAGTCCGTTCGCACTCGATTCTTAAAGACGGCTGGGACCCAGAGAAGAGCCTTTGGACTTGAGCCTAGAGGGGGTGTCCGAGTTCACGTCTGCACGTGAGTCTCACAGGCGATAAGTAAGCAGCCGACGAGATTCTCACATTTTGGATCAACAACCACCCTCACTGCTTCAAGAAACAGCTTCTCAAAATGTGATTTGCAGTGAATGTCCACCAATAAATGGCTTCCATGGTCAAGTGCGTGCATACCCGTGCATCGGCGGGGAGCAGGGGTTAAATTATTCACTATAAGGAACATCTTATCTCTCTACAACTCCCTCAGCAGACTTTTTGTTTCCATTATTCTGAGAAAATGCACCACAGGAACACGCTAGAGAGCATGGGCCTCACAAGTGAATGTCTGTTCTCGGCACTCGGGGCTGGGCCCCTTCCCGCTCCGTTTCTCCCCGGTCCCCTGCGCACCGTCCGGCTTGCTGTTCAGTGTCCCAGCTCTGCACTGGACTCTGCCTGGAGCCTCTCTGTCCCCCTACAATTCTGCCCTTTCCACTGGCCCACCCTTCTTCCCTAAGCTGCGGCGAGGCACCACCTCCTCCAGGAAGCCCTTCCCAACTGCCTTTCCTCTGGCCCAATGTCCGTCTCCTCTCCCCGAAGCACGCCAAGGACACAGTCACCGTGATACATCCCTGCAAGTTGATGACCAGGTCCTGGGCACGTGGCCCCGCTGCACTCAGTTCCTCGAGGATGGGATGCACATCTTATTTATTTGTATCTTTAGCCCTTAGCATTCAACCTGGTACGTGTTAGATGATACTGATTTTATGAAGAAATAAGCACAAGAATATTGACGATTTAAAAAATATGACTCATTAGAATTCATTTTTAAAACAGGGAAAAGGGAGGAAGAGAAAAAATAATGGGAGACGTTTCCAACCTGAAAGCCTCATGAATTCCCAGCGTGGGCTCTGGTGGCTGGGGCGCACCGTTATGTAAGGCAGACGCGCCCCAGGCAGGTGTAGATTTATGGGGCTGGCGGCTCGATGGCAGAAGCCAGCTCTGCGGGCAGCAAGGACAGGCTTCTCACAAGGACAGGCGCCGCTGAGCACCAGTACCCAGCGCTCCGGCGGCTTCGGCGCAGGCTCCCAGGCAAACAATTATTCTGGGCACTCCATTTCCATCAGACCCTGCCCTGTTTGCAGCCTCCTGTCCCTGTGCGCCCCGGGGCTGGGGAAACTGAGTCACGCAAGCCCAGTGGTCAGTCTGCAGGGACCCAAGGTAGATTGTGCCTATCTTGCGTGCGCTCACGTGGCTTTGAGGGAGGTCGCTGCCATTCATCGCTGGAGGCCGTTTAGGCTGTGGCCTTCAGCTCGGCAAGAGTTATTCTACTGGGTGAGCAAGCTCCCAGGAGGCCCCCGCCTGGGCTTCCACGGCGCCTGCTCAGCGGCCTGCACTTCCCCCGTTACCACCAGCGAAGCGCGTGGATTCGAGACGAGCTTGACTCTGCCCTATAGGAGTCAGGCCTGGCTGTAGCCCCAGGGCTCCAGGCATGGGGACCAGATGGGACCCACAGACCAAGTGGCTTTCACACTCTTCCCACTTGATGGGCAGGCTTCTCCCTGGCTCAGGCCCCGCCTCCCTTCTTATACCATTTGCTTTGGAAAACCTGTCACGTCTGTCCTTCCTCTGCTGGGACCTGCAGAGCCCAGGTAAACACACAGAGCAGGCGACCGCCATCTTGCCCAACAAGAGGTACTAATAGGGGTCCGCAGTCTGTGATGACAGGACGTGGAGACCTCAAACGCTGTAAACATATTTAGCTACAGACACACAGAAAACCGTACACGTGTGGATGACAGAATTCCACGGGGGCAGAGCCGCCGTCTGGTTCTGCAAGCCTCAGAGAGGTGGTCACAGGTACCGATGGCACAGTCTGGGTGCAAACCCAGGTCACCTCCTTCAGCCCTGAGACTCGGCTGCATTATCCTTGACTCCAGAGTGGAGACAGGAAGGGCTCCACAGGTCTCAGCACAGGGACACCAGCATGTCCCACGGGGCTTTCTCCCGGGCTGCTGCTGACTGCTGCCTCCTTAGGACGGTCAGTGTGCACGGGGAGGTGCAGGTGGATTTTAATGGCCCACGTTCCAGGCAACTTCCTCCAGCTCTTTCCCCAATTCTCCCTAACTCTCCCCAAACCCCTAGGCTGGGGAACTGGTCCACTCAAGCACAATGGACAGGCAGGACCACAGCTGAGCACCAGCTCAACCAGAACAGTGAGACGCCTCTGCAGAGAGGCCACTGCGGTCACCTGCCCCCGCCTCACGTGTCTGCAAAGAAAGTACGCCTTGGCACATGCCAAGATCGTGCCACGATCTTTTCATTTAAGAATCCTGTGAAAGGGAGCAAATTCTGGAGAGCATTCTGCCTCACAGTAGGTGCTTTTGTACAAATTCAGTCACCGGCTAACTCATCCCCACTCTGCCCTGGCCCAGAGGAGATGCTTGGATAATGACTGAGTGGAGACTCTGAGATCGGATCCAGGAGGGCTCAACATGGCCTCCTGATTCTATTTAAACTGTGCATTAAGTCAGGAACATAAAACCAAATAACTAATTCATTTAATATCATTTACCTAAAATAATGCTGACCAAAAACAAACAAACAAAAAACCTAAAAAAAAAAAACCCAACAACCACCTGAGAGGTGTTCACACACACACGGCCATCTGGAGCTGTGCACGAAATTAATCCCGAAAACGACCACACGAGAAAAGAAATCAATAGAGATGAGATTAGTTTTTAAAGGCAACACCTTAGATTTCCTTCTGTTTTCATTTTTGTAAGTTCTTAAATCCGTGTCCCACAAGGGTCTGGGGAGGCCTGGGGCCTGGATAGGCTGTGGACGGATGGGTCGCCGCATTCGGGCAGGTCCTGGCGGTGCCGCTGCACAGGATCCTGCCACGGCAGGAGCACGGGGGTCGGTCTTGCCCTGGGGGCTCCCAGGGTGACTATCGCTGCCATGGTCATTTTAACTTTTCTGTCCCCTTAACAGTGTTGACCGACTTCTGCCCCCAGCTCAGCAACCACCCAGTGTTTAACAGGAAGGGTCCCAGGAGAGGCCCTGGCCCGTCCTCAGCGGGAGTTTCAGTTTGGCGACTCTTCTGGTCATCGCCCACCTTCCTTGCAGACAAAGGCTATGCCCCGGACGTGTGACCATGAGAAGGGTGGGGAATGTCTTGAGTCTGGTGGGAACAGCCGCAGTCCGGGCACCATGACAGGGGCCTGACCAGAGTGAGCTCCGGGGTGAAGGTGCGCTCGGGCCCTCAGTCCCAGGGCCCAGGTAACCCAGGGACGTCAGGGCACGCGTCTGGACCCCCAGCGCGTGTGCACGGGAACGGGGAGGCGTGTGTGGCCGACACCAGCTCTGTTGTCCAGGGCTGAGGTGGACGGAGCATCTCGGCCTCACCCCTGTGGCCTCAAGGGGCCCTCTAGTGACCTGGGTCACCCTCCTGACACAGACACCCGGTGGCGTCACCACCGTGGGCGCACAAGGAGCATCCTCATCTGCCCACCTCTGACAACTAAGCCAAGCTGCACTGGTCAAGCTGCACTGCGCTTCCTGGTGACGTGCTCCAGGGCAGGCAGCATCGCAAACCCTGACCAGAAGGTGCCTGGAGCCCCTGGGGACACGGGGGTCTCCCCAACACCGAGATTCCGTCCCAGACTTCACAGCCCTCTTCCCACCTCCTCCCCGGGCTCCCCGCCCCTCTCCATGCAGTGGGGCTCACGCAGGGCTACACCTGGACAGGTGAACGGGCGCCGAGTATGGGTGCGCAGGGGGCTGCGAGTGGACTGCATCCTCGGCAGGGACGTCGTGTAGGAAGGAGGGATTCAGAAAAATGTCAGTGAGGCTGGGTTCAAGGTCCTGTTGGTGGGGCAACGAGAGAGCAGCGAGCTCCCGAAGTGCTCCTGTTCCAGGGTGACGTCATTGCTAACCAGGTGCCTCCAGTGCGCATGCGCCAAAGGCGTCCTAACAAAGCCTTCGCGACCATGAACGTCCAGGTGAAGGGACCAGAGTCCTTGGGGTGGGCGACGGCAGCCGTGTCCAGAAGGCGGGGTGGGAGCCGCAGAGCAGCGGGGTCTGCTTGTGCTCTATAGGTCTTTTCTGACTTTCCTGCTGGTTGCCCCACGCATGCGCAGATGGGAACAGTGTGGCACGGGGATGCCGTGCCCCTGGGGCGTTGGACCAGCTGCCCTGCTAGAAGCAGTGTGTCCTGCAAACCCTTCCTGGGCAGAAGGCGGGGCCCAAAGGGAGCACAGACAATGATGGGCGGGACGGTCGCCCCAGGGCGGCACCTGCGCGCGCCAGCTCCTCCGCGCTGCGGGCTGGGTGAGCAAGTGCCAAGCAGGGGCTGCCAGGACCCTGACGTCTGGGGACCAGGGGGCCCCACAGGTGCAGCCCGATGCCCGCTCTGTGGTTGGGGTCCTCGCGGCATTTGTGTCACAAGAGCTGGGAGCACTGGTGAGGCCGTTTCGTTCTTTCCTGCATTTTAATGACCAGCTGACTTCACATATAAAAATTATTGCCCTTCATAAAGCAACCTGTTTCGTCCGAAAGCCATATTTTTCTTCTCTTTATATTAGATTTAAGGTTATATTTGTTATGGTTTCTGGGGGAAAATAGAACGTCCATAAATACAGCATGTTCCTAAGACTATGCCCAGAGACGTAAGCAAATGTGCTTTGCTTGAATATTTGACAAATGTGTGCAGGATATTCCATTTAACTGGCGCACGGAATTCGTGATGAAGCCGCGTGGAAACCCGTCTCGCATACAAGCGCCCGTCTGAGTGCGGGGGTGGCGCCTCCCTCGTGGCCTCGTAGCAACTGCTTCGCTCACCCACTTCAATGTTAAAGTTCAAAATTCAATGCCACGGGGACAACAGCACTGCACTTACGGGGCTGTGTCTGTGGGAGTGAGCGGCAGGGGACTGCTTGCTGTTGGGGACGGGGGCCCGGAAACCAGGGTCCCTTGGGCGGTACGCCTCGCGCTGACCTCGCAGAAGCAAAGGACCGTACCATCCCGTCCAACTACGACCCACTGCTGATTCCACAGAAAGAGGGAAGTGCCCTGGGGTTCCATGTTGAAGAACACCGCTAACCCAGGCAGCTGGCCTCAGTCCGGGTATGATTCCAGACACACCAGCGGGGGGACCCGAAGACCTTCCAAGCCCTTGCAGCACCCATACGGGGAAGCCAGCCCTGGGCACGAGGTGTGGGCATGGAGTGCAGCTGAGCAGGCCCGGCACATGCGACGGCAAGGCCGGGCCACTCAGGCCGGGCCAGAAATGGCGCGGGCTGGCACCAATTCCCAAGGCGGACGCGCTGAGCCTGCCGCTAGGGTCCCGACCACGTTCCTTTCTGTCTCAGCGAGTCATTGGGCCACCCATGTGGCTTTCTTCCTGGACGGCGGCCAGGAGCTGCAGTGACCAGGAGCCCACTAGAAACATGGTCACTTAATGCACAACCACCCCCGGTCCATCACAGGTGTCACTGAGCCCCGCCCCCGCACCCCTGCAGATCATCCCCATTCGAGGCGTCTCTGATTGGGAACCCGGGCCGACCCCAGGCTGGGGGCTCTCAGTGTGATGGGGAGATGGAAGCCCTTCTTTCCTCCAACCCCCAGGGCTCCCCTGCGCAGATGAGCTAATGCCAAGACGATGGAGACCACAGAAGCATGTACATGAAATGTGATGTTTTTCTGCAGTTTATTGCTCAGGGAAACCATGCATTTTTAACCAAATTACTTTGCAGTTTATGGCCTGTGTATTTTCTCACAACAATTGAGGCGGCTAACCACATTAAAATGTATAAAACAGGAGAGCTGGTGTAAAAAAAACACAAGTAACATCAGAACCTATTTTCAAAGGAGACACATTTATCTGCAACCTGGGGTGAAATCATTCTTATAATTTTGAATTTGGAAAAACTTTTTATAATCTCTTTAGGTTTTAGCTGCCAGGGCAAAACAGGGGTTCCTATTCACTGTCACTCTCAACCGCAGGTGGAAGAACAGAGCAGGTTTATGTGGAGAAGAAAACAGGGCAAACGGACAGTTTTGTCTCAGGGACGCGGAACCCGCATCTTCAGGTAAAGGGGGGGCGTCTTCAAAACTGTCTCCTGCTAAGAGCGTGGACCTGGGCGAGCCCCCGCCTCCACCCGCCTCGTCTGTGGCGGTGGCTGCCCAGCGGTGACCTCTGCAGAAGCCGTGACAGTGTCTGTTCTTTTTAATCTCACCATGTCCCTTTTTCGTTGGCTTGCTGACCTGTGATGATTTTGTCACCGGCTAGCCCGGCTCTTGAACAGCTGTGAGCAGTGAGCATTCCGGCTCTAAGGGGTTGACTGAAAACAGATTGCTTTTATGGGATGAGCTGTGTCCTTTCCCCACCCAGGAACCCAGAAGGGACTGTATTTGGAGATGGGGCCATGTTCCTGGGAACCCCTGTCAGGTGACCCCTCCTCCCTGACATCTCCCCTCATGTCCACAGCAGAGGTGACGTCTCCCTCATCGCAACACCACCTGCGTCCCAGTGACATTTCCGCGGGCCAGGTCCTCTTCCACGGTCCCGTCTCCCCTCAACACTGCATGGATTTCACCATTTCCTTTGCCTTTGGTTTCTTTGTTTAGATTTCTTCAACCAGATATAATGAAAGTACCCCTAGAGTCACTCTTTCAGAGCACAGTTCAGAGTTCTAGTAACATCACGAGGCTGCACCAGCAACCGCCGCCATGTAAGCCCAGGACACGTGCATCCCCACGTGGAGAAACTCTGGTGTTACTTCCTCCTTGTCCCACCCGCCCCCAGGCCCCGGGGACCTTGAGTCAGCCTTCGGCCTCAGGGGCCTGCCTATCCCATCGGGGTGCGATCCCACCACCTATGGACTTCGGGGTCTGGCTTCCTTCCCTCAGTCTCATCTCTTCACACTCATCGGTGCTGTCGCATGAACTGGCACCTTGCCCCTTCTGCTGCTGTGTCACACACCACTGCCCAGTGCGCCTCACTGTCCACGCACCACCACGTTTACAATTGACCAAATGTTTTCCAAAGTGGCCGTGTCATTTTGTGGTCCCTCCAGTGTGGACAAAGTTTCCACTTTACATCCTCCAGGTCTGTTACTGTCTGATTCCTGCCATCCGAGCAGGATGTGAAACGAATTACGGTTTCAATTTGCATTTCTCTAACAGGGAATGATGCTGCTTTTGGCCCATGGGCTTACTGGCCATTTGTGTGTCTTTGGCAAAATGTCCAAATCCTTTGCCCGTTCTTAACTTGGGTTGTCTTTTTTATCAATGAGTTGTCAAAGGTCTTTATTTATTCTGGATACTAGACTCTTACCAGAGATGTTTTGAGGATATTTTCTAACATTCTACGTGTTGTCTTTTCACTTTCCTGTGTCCTACTGAGAAACCATTACCTAATTCAAGGTCAGAAATATATACACCCGCGTTTTCTTCCAAGGGCTTTATAGCTTTCTCTTACAGTTGGATCTCTCGCCCGTTCTGAGTTAGCTTCCGTACAAAGCATGAGGCAGGGCCTGCTTTCTTCTCCCTGCCGGTTTCGCGCGCAGGCCTAAGCAGCCTGGAGCTGCTGGCTCCCCTTTGCTACCTGTGCGCCCCCCTCACAGAGGCACAGGAAGCAGAGCCTGCTTTGATCCAACCTCTGAGGTGCTTTAAATGGCTTCCCTAAGGCAGGGCGCTCAGAGTTAGCACAGGAAACGCACGTTGATGCGTAACCGCCTCCCTGCCTTGCACGCCGCCCGGCTCCGACCAGCAGCCGCCACACGCCCAGCTGCCTGCATAGGTGTGGGCTCATCTCGTCTGGCTCTCACCTTGAAGGAGGTAATGTCATTCCTCTATAGATTATTAAAACTAGAGGCTCCGGGGCTTTTTGTGTATGTACACGCATATCACTAAATTATGGATTTTGAGAAAAATTGCCTATATCAACGGCCGGGTTCAGCTCCAGGTGACCAAACGGGTTGCCAGCCGCCCTGTCAGACAGTCGTCCCAGCTGCTTCCCCGGCTGGTGGGTCGGTTGTCGTCTGTGATTAATTCATTTATTCATTTATCAACTCCAGAAAAAGCCAAGCGAAGTGCCCTGGGTTTAGTTACATTGAATAAAACAATTAGGAAAATCTTGTTCACAGACCAAAAAAAAAGAAATCTGTTAAAACAATGAAACTGATTACGAATTTAGGATGTTTTAAGTAACTGTAAAAAATGATTTGTTAAACTGCTTGCATTAGTTTGCTTTAAGTCACCGTGACAATACCCCTGCCTTGGGGGCTCGAACAAGAGAAACGTACCATCTGCTCTCCCAGAGTTTGTGAGCGGGGGCCAGCGGGGGCCAGCGGGTAGGCGCTGGCTTGGGACCCCGGGGGGGCTGTCCCAGCTTCGTCCCAGCTCCAGGCAGCCTGGCCCGTATCACATCACCACGCGGACTGTTCTCCCTGTGTGTCTCCCTGTCCAAGATTCCCCTTCTCCTACAGACCCCGGCCCTACAGATCAGGGCCACCCTGATCCCGTGACTTCATCTCCAGCCACATCTGTGATGGCCTCTGTCCAGGCGCAGTCCCTTTGTGAGGTCCTGGGGGTCAGAACGTCAACCTAGGAGTTTGCGGGGGCACGATCCAACCACAGCTGCACTCGCCAAAGATGCAGTGTAATCTCCCCTGGTCGTCTGACCACAATGTTTCTGGACATCTTCAAACGTCTGGGTTCGGAGTGGTCCCTGGAGCCGCCCTGCCTGAGCAGGGGCTGAGCGGCTCCCTCCCTGCCCCTCACCCCCCGCCGCTCCTTCCTCCTCACTGCCTTTGCTCTCAGACAACAGAACACTGTCCCCTCACGTTCCAAGGTGCCCAGGGCAGGGCGGGTGGGACACTGGGCTCCCCCGTCCCCTCTTTCTGCGCCCTGTGCTGGCGGTGGTGACCCTGAGCCCCTGGCTCCCAGGAGCCGCAGGGCCCAACGACGGGAGATCCACTCCACCCCCGCTCTGTTCCCTAGACAGAAAGCTGGATGTTAAGGGATAGTGGGAGCCTTGCAGGCTCTCTGGCAACCCTCACCAACCCCCAAAACCACTTAAACACCGGGATCCAAGTCACACGACACTCAGGGGTCTTGCGCGTAGGCACAGCTGTGCAGCCCAGAGCAGCGCCCCGCCCCCTCTCCCCCGCCCTGCCCCTCCCAATCTGCCCTGTGTGTCCGCGGGTTTGCCCATTCTGGACACTCCACATACGTTGAATCAGACACCAGAGAATCTTCTGAGACTCCTTCGCACAGAGCAATGTTGCCGTGGGGTAGCATTTCGTTCCTTTCTGTGACAAACTGCATCCACTGTGTGGAGCAGTCACAGCCCTTCTTAACCATTCACCCTCCCCCATTCTGTGTTCCCTCTTTCTCTAAACTGGAAACTTTTTCAGGACTAGGCACTTTAAAAAGGCTTTTTACTCCTGGACATCCCCCAAATCCTAACCCAGGTTTGGGCTTGGGGGAAGCATTTAATACTGGCTGGTCGTGCGCATGATGGAAGGAATGGATAGATGGACTGAAGATTGAAGGCTCGGTGAGGTCACAGGCCCCACACGACACCTGTCCCTCAGCCCGGAGCCCGGATGTCGCCGAGGAAGGTCCGGGCTGCCCTGCAGGGCGGGGGCACCCTGCGCTCGAGCGACACAGCTTTGGCTCGAGAGGAAGGTGGTGCCTTTGGCTCCCCTGCTCTACCTTCCTTCACCGGCACCGAGGCTGTCCCTGCAGGGACAGGCTATGTCTACCTGGAGAGGAGCATAGTTAGAAAACTTACTCGGAAATGCTCCCAGCTCACAAGGCTGAGTGGCTGTGGGTCACTGGTGTACCAGGTGCCTGGGCTTCCAGCCTGTGTTTGCCCAGACGATGAAAACAGTCAAGTTCCATGAAATATTAACCCGAGCAACTTGATTTTCACCTATAAAGTGACACGTTAATACGCTGCGTGACAGGATTTAATGCATCGCTTCCGGAGCTATGTGGTGACAGGAAAGGTGACACACACCCTCCCAGGCTGCGAGTCAGGCGTGCAGGGGACAGTGGAGGCTTAAAGGCCTGAGTCCGCCACTTGTCTGATGGCATCTGCACGCCATGATGAAAACCAAGGTCACTGATCCTCGTAACGTCCTGGATACTCACAGCGACCACAGTGCCAGAGAAACGCAGCACTGAGGCGTCAGTGACGACGGACCCAGGACGATGAAGCGGAGCCGATAACCACATGCGACCCCGTTCCCGCTTCTTCGTGTTGCTGTCCCACTGTTGAGAAATCAAAGGCTGAACTGGGCCACTCCGAGGGCTACGGAGAGAAGGAACGCACACTCTGCTATTGTTGAGTGGGGCGCTCCGTAGACGTGTCACGTGTCGTTGATGTTTGTTACCGCTCGTCTAGCTGGACGTCCTACTGAAAGTGGACTCCTGTCATCAATTCTGCAGATGTCTGCTTCATATATGTCAGATTCGCTTGTTTGGTGCATATATGTTTGAAATTGTTGTCTTTTCTGTAAATTGACACTTGTTATCGATAGAAAAATGTCCACTGTCCCTCATTCCCTCCATTTCTACCCACTGTGGCTAATTGACTCTCGTAGCGAACTATTCTGAGTTCCCGTTCCATGTCCTTTTGTGTATATATTTGTAAGATAGTTTCTTCATTGATAAAGTTAGGATGCTAGGCTCACATGTTTCATCCTAAACTTAAAAAGTCTAGCTTGAATTGGCACAGAATTAACTTCAATCGCAAAGAAAGCTCCATTCATTTTCACAGGTTACATCTTATCCTTGTGTGTTCAATAACAGATTTATGGAGATCTAGCATTCATTTCTCTTAATTACTGTAGGAAATAAAAACTGGGGCCACAAACGATAAACACAATGGTGTTGGCTTTCATAGACACAGACTTATATTTGCCGAGGATAGTTTTCTTCACAGTAGCTTTCAGTAACTGTGTGCCATCCTTTCATCCTGGGCAACTTCCTTTAGCTCTTTTTTTTTTTTTTTTTTAGAGCAGGTCTAATATCAGACTCCAATGTTTAGCTATAAAATAAGAGTGTGAGAACTCTTATTTTTTCATTTTGAAAGACAGGTTTAGTGAGTACACATTTCTTATGTGACAGTTTTCTTCTAGCATTTTAAACACCATCCCCTTCTCTTCTGGCCACCATGGTTTCTGATGAGAAATGCTTTGCATGGGATGAATCACTTCTCTGTTGCTGTTTTTAAGATTTTGGGGTTTTTTTTGTTTTTTTTTTTTTACTTTCCGGGGTTTAGTTATAATGGGCCTGTGTGGGGGTCTTTCTCCTACTTGGGATTCATAAATCTTCGATGTGTAGATTTGTGCTTTTCTTAATATTTTTGGAGGACTTAACTATTACTTCATTCACTCATTCTGCTCCTTCCCTCATTACTTCTTCTGGGATGGCTGCAGTGTGCGTGTTCATCTGTTGCTGACATCCCTCAGAGCCTGCAGACTTCTGTTCGTCATTTTTTTGTTTTGTCCCTCAGGCTATAATTTCAGTTTTCCTGTACTGAAGTTTGTGGATTCTTTATTCTGTATGCTCAAACCTGCCACTGAATCTTTGCTGTGAATTTTTCATTTCAGCTCTTATACTTTTCTCTAGAATTTCTATTAATTTTTATAATGTATAGCTATTTATTTTGTTCATACATTGTTTTCCCAGCTTCCTTTCGCTCTTTCAGCACATTTAAGACAATTGTTTTAGAATCTCAGTCCAGTAAGTTCAACGTCTAGACCTCTTTGGGGATGATTTCTTTCTGTTTACATTGTCACTTTGAGCCACATTTTCTGTTTCTTTTTATGTCTTTTGGTTTCTCTTAACTGAACATTTGCAGATTATTAAGGTGGCTGCTCTGGGGACCCCTCCCCAGGGCTGGCCGTTTTCGACTGTCGAGGGCTGCAGCGCTGTGTCTAGCAGCCTTCTGACCCTTGCTTTCCCCTCCGCACGGGGGCAGGCCTTTTTTGAGCATGGCACCCAGGTGCCCACATGCCCCCAGACAAGGGAACCTTCCCGGTCGTCACCACACAGAGCAGAAATTTAGGTGAGCGGGCATGGCCAGAGCAAGTAAAACCCCCGCAAGGCTTCCTAACCATTTTGACTTGCCCGCTTCCTGACTAGGCATGTGCTCGTCCACTGTCGCTGTGAGCTGTGACCCCCTCCAGGGTTCTGACAAAGATGTCCCTTGCCGTCTCTGCTTGCTGTTCTGTTTCTAGGGGTGGACCAGCAGGAAGCTACGTACTCCCCCACTTTTTTTCACTATGTGCATCTTAAATTTCCCTTTGAAGATGTTGTTTCTCCCACAGAAGGGAGTTTCTGAGGCCATCACCCTGGGGTGCATCGAGGGAGGTTTTGAACTTTCACATATTCATGAGAAAAGACAAAACACTTCATAAAATTATTTTCTCATTAAAAAGACTGAGCATCTGTGGATTTAAAAATCATTATCATATATTTATACAGTTACCTCTGCACCATTCAGCAAATGGGATGATCGCTGTGACAGCCCAGATGGGTCATGGCATCTGGGCCAGTGAGGGGCAAGGGACACTACCTGGGGTCACACCTGCAGGAGGTGGGACAGGGGGAGGCAGGGAACCGCAGGGGCAGAAGTGCTATATCCCTGGAGAAAGGCGCCCTTCGCAGTCGTGGGGGCATTACTGCTGGTGGGACTTGGGGACTTGGACGTGGGAAGGTTGGAGTGCCACTCGGACTCATGGCTTTGTTTCCTCTGATCTTCACCAGCTTCTCTCATGGGAAATTTTAGAAGACAACGCGAAAATGCAGCTGTGGCTGGCTCACTGCGGCCAGTTTTGCCACGGCCTTTGGCCTCATCAGGAACCCGGTGAGGAAGGGCCAGCGCCGTTCACTGAAACTCATGGAGCAGTTTCTCTCCATGTCCCCTGGGCTGGCGGGGACCCACTCGGCCCGCATCCCGTTCTGGGAATCTCCCTTCTTCCGCTGTCGACGCCAGCTGGTTTCTTCCAGTGCCCCTGCCGCCGAGTGTCGGGTTGGTGTTCCTTGCCCTTCTCATTAAAGGCTCTAAGCCAGTAATTTTCAGCCGTTGGGCCACATGAACTTTTAAACACACCCAACCATTTAGTCAGGGGCACTGATCTCTTTTCCCTTAGATTGCCAGATAAAAAAAATGACAACAGCTAACAAAACAGTAGCTGTCCCATGTGAATGAATCAAAATTATACCTGCTTTTTGTCATGTCAGCAAAAAAGTGTATTTTTCAGTGTGCTGTAGGATTTTAGTAATTAGTGGACGTGTGCCGTGAGATGAGAAAGGTTGGAAATCACTGCCCTAGCTGATTAAACGAGCGCTTTGAGGTAGGAAGCCCTGCAGAAGGGATTCGCTGTAGGGACCAAACACAAGCTCTGACCTAATGGCCGTCCCCAGTGAAAGAGCCACCGCCAGCCATGTGGACAAGCAAACAAAAACTCATAACATCCCCTTGGAACTAGGAAAGAAGGCTATGTTCATGGAAAATTTGCTGACTTGTTCATTATAAACCAGAAAACTGACTTTAGAATTAAAAACAAAAACAAAAAAACCATACTGACAGTTTTGAAAACCAATTCACTGTGTATTGTGTTTGGACCTGTGAAGCACACTGAAAAAAAAAGCACGTTTTCTCTATAGGAACACAAATGTCACTTAGAGACACACACAGAGCAAGCTGGGACGACAGCGGGTACTGCTGCCAGTCGTGAGGCTACGTGACATACCAAACACCGCATGGCGTTCTTTCATGCAAGTCTCATGTGGGGCTCACTTTCTAAAGGGAAACTGAGGCCCAGGGAGGTTGAGCGCCACCAGAACTTGTCAAGGGCAAAGCCAGGATTTTAACCAGCAGCTCTTCAGGGCATAACATTGTTTGAAACAAAGCGACACAATTCGGTGACAGAATGACATCTCCTGAAGACTGTGACCTGCAGGTCAGGGGCTAGGGTGTGGCGGTTTGGCTGCTGGGCAGAGTCGGATGCTGTTGCCCTACAAACTCGCTGCACTTGATCTCCAACTCTTTGATCCAGGAAAGAAATATCTGCTGTGTGCTGACAACAGGCCTGGCTGAGTGAGACCCATGGTCACAGTCACTCATCAGAAAAATGGAGAAAATGGCTCCTGAGCAGGTGCCGCTGAGTCAGTATCTGGGCCACATAGAGACGCAGAGAGGATGTGAGTGTGGTGTCTCTGATGTGCTGGTGCAAAAGGATATTTTCTGCCACAGGAAGACAACGTTCCCAGGTGCAGGGACAATGTGAAGAAGGAGACTCACTTCTCGGGACAGACGGGAGCCCGTGCCATGCACTGCGGGGCCTGCGCAGCCTCCGCAAGGCAGAGGCCGGCCCGGGACGCCCTCCGGCCTCCACAGAGCAGCCTTCCTGCCAGGATGGGACCCGAGCCTCTGACAAGGCCAAGACCTTTCCGTCCAGGGCACGGCCCCCTCAGCCTGACGCTTGTTTTCCATCAACATGAACCCTGTGAAGGTCTTCAGCGCACCTGTTTCTGAAGAAAATAAACTATTTAAAAATGTGACTGGTACCGACCTCAGCTAGAGACACTCACAGTATCCAACAAAAAGAAAATTTCAAGAACTTGGAGAGATCCTGGTATTCTAGCCTTCTCTATTCCGAAATGTTAGTGGTGGTTTGCTGTAATAAGGATGGCTTTTATATAAGTGTAATTTTTGACGTAGTTTCAAAAAAGTGAGAAACAAGTCAAATACAGAAATACAGGGTCCGGTAGAAGTAAGGCCTGCTTGAGTGAGACTGGTGGGGTAATAAGAAGGATGTGATAATTTATAGTTTCAATTTGAACATTTCACCTACAATGTCTCCTGGTGTGCATGAGTGTGATATTGTTATGCTACAGAGTTACATGCTTACGATTTTGTAATAAAAGATTTTATTTAAAAAAAGGGGCGTTCTTTGTGCTGGACCCTGTATTTAAGGTCGATTTATGGTATCTCATGTCGTAAAAAAGTCTGCGTGTAAGCGATTCTCCACTGTAAAAAGTAATACTGATTGTGTGAGTCAGCAGAGCCGTTTTCTCAGAAAGACACCTCTCATTGTGTAGCTGGGCTACAGCTGCCCTCCGGACCCAAGACTCCAGATGTCCGCCTGGCGAGGCCAGCATACCATCAGCCCTGGGGCAGTGTCCATTCATCAGCATGTCCTTCCAAAGTACCTTCTGAAGCACAAGACCACACGCATGTGCCCATGTCTTTTTGGAACTATGACTGAGTGTATTGAGAAAATAAATCATAAGATATTTTTTAAAAGAAATGTTTAACCTGTTTTTCCAACAACGAATTCTGAAACAAGCCACTCATGGAGTCAGTATAAAGCTGTTTCAATGAAAGTTTTTCTCCCCTCGCATTCCTCTTCCACCACAGAAACCATGGAGAACATGTCTGTGGAGCCCCCGGCGGGACTCACCTGCATGCGTGCTCGTCATCACGTGGCACCCTCACCTGCCAGGACCTGTACTGCCCTTAACTGGGCTGAGCGTGGGGGACGCCAAGTCAAGTAAATGAGGCAAGTCTGAGGCTTGCTGGGCCTGGACACTTGTGCAGAGGACACTTGGGCAGGAAAAGAGATGAACAGCAACGTGGAAGGTCAAGACCGGAGAGGGCCAGGGAAGGAGATTTTGGGCAAAGAGAAGAACGAGAAAAGCAGAGAGAGGCGTGCAGACACGGGCGGGGCCAAACTAACGATTCTCAGATTGAACTGAGCCGTCGTTTTGTGCTGGAGCAAATCCCTATTTCTGGGCACTGATGCTGGAGACACAGCCCCACTATCCTGGGGGGGTCGTTTCAGTGGGCTACTGAGGCAATGAGAAAATCCGTGCTGGAGACGCAGGCTGCCAACAGGTGACCAGGAACCTGCCGCACAGCAATGACAGCGCGTGGCATCCGCGCCTCCTCTGCAGCAAGGACTAGGCAGCGGTGGGTTTTTAATCGATCTTTTCCATTATCAAAAAGTCACAAACATGTGAGAGGAAACTAAGAATATGTGAAAAAGGAGGGGGAAGAAGTTGCGTTCCTTTTGAAAGACGATCACATTTCACGTCGTTCCACTTTCTCGATAGATCTCTGTGACGCTGCATAAAAGCAGGTGAAGGGGACAGTGTCTCCACACTGACGGGGCATCGAAGCACCGCACTTCATTGCACAAAAGACGCGCAGCAGAACAGCTCTCACATTCAGGGTGGAGGTGGTTTCCAAATATTTGCTTTTACAAACAGAACTGCAACGCATGTGCTGGCACTGAAGCCTTTTGGAACATTTCCTTATTTTCACGGACAGAATCCCGGAATCGCAGTTATGAAGTCACAGTGTCTACACATTCTGAAGATGCTTGTTTGGGGCAAAGAGTGTCTTCACTAAGGAAAGTTGACCGTTCAATAAAAGTTTTACCAGTATCATCATCGCTGTCATTTTCTGGAGTTAAAAGTAAATCCCAAACAGAAAACTAGAATTTGGAACAAAGCAAAACCAACTGTCAGAGCTGAAGCCGACTGTCTCTTGCAGCTGCTGAAGTGCATTCGTCGTTGCAGTACCGCAAAGGAAGATATGTTTTTATTTTAAAACACCTTATATTCAGTAAATAATAAGTGTGTTCCCCAAGGATCGGGCTTTTCTCTTTACGAACTGAGGAAGCTGGGACAGAGACAAATCCAAGGCCAGCGGCTGGACCCTAGGCGGCATCCCTGCCAATAGTCACGGACCCCTCACCTAATGCTCTCGCTTCTAGAGCAAATCGGGGACAAGTGTGCTGACATGCAGTCTCTGCTGGGACCCACCCAGCCGGACCCCCCGGCAGGGGCTCCGTGGGGGCCTTCAGTGTCAGTCGGGTCGCAGTTGGGGTTGCTGCCCTTCCTGACCAGCCCCCGGCGTCACGTGCAGTCCTGGGCACATGGCAGGTCCCAAGGAGGACAGTGATTTCACCAGCCTGGCCACCCCCACCCTGGCTGCTGCTCCGTGAGCCGGCTCTGCCCCAGGCACTGGGGCCAGGAGGGCGGGAGGCGTGGCCTCTGGGCAAACCTGCTGCTCGTGGAGCCGGAAGCCATGTGGAGAGTCTGAAGGACAAGCAGCTGCGCCAAGGGCACGGCGGCAGGAGCGCCGGCCTGCGAGTTGCCTTCGCAGGGAGCCTGGGGCCACAGGCACTTGGCTCAAAACCCAGACCAGACACTCAGCAGGAGGCACGTCCTGAGGCAGCTAAGTCAGCACCACACAGCCACTTACGGGATGCAGAGCAACCGGAACGCCCACGAGACGGGCGCACTGGAGAGGAGCCCTCACCCGTGTCGGACGTCATGGCAAGACCTCTGCAAAACTCGTCGCCTGATGCAGCCTCACGCAGCCCGAGTTGGGCCCTGCTCCTGGCCGTCTCTCGGAGAGGGCACCGTGAGGCTGTGTCTGGCTAAGGGCACAGCGCCCTCTCTAGGACCCCAGCCATGTCCCGTTGGCTCCAAACCCAAGGTCCCCGACAGCTTTGGACATCACAGCAACGGGGTTTTTCCCAAGCAGACCACACGGAGCTCCACCATCTCCGGGACAGGTGACACTTGAAAACAAAGATGGCGCAGGACGTCCAGCCACATCCCCACACGCCCCGCGTCTCCCTGAAGGACACACCAGGGCTGTGCCGGTGTCCTCCCTGCCCATGACACATGGCTGCGACACATGGCTGCCACACGTGGCTCCCGTCCCGTCTGTCAAACAGACTCACCCTACACACACACACACGTCCCTGTCACTTCTCCCTGACATCATTTTACTTCCTCCTTCCATTCACACCCCCTCCAATATTACCTGCTCTTCCTCCTGTAGTGAATCCTTTCCCGTCCGCCTGCCCAGAGGGCATCTGCTTTTCTGACACACGGAACACCAAGAGACACCCACTAACAAAGTGGACATAAACCAACAGTGAGCTGGGCAGGTCTCCCACTGTCCCTTATCGGGACTCACTGGTTGGTCTCTGTGTCAAGAACATGACAGGAAGGGGCTGAAGAGCCGCCAGATCACAGCCAAGCCCACAGCTGGTCCTAGCCCGTGGCCACGGGCCTCCCTGGGGTTTGATGAAAACAACAGGTCAACGGAGAGGAAACCTGCTAGTAAGCGACACTCACGGGTGGGCGAGAGGGAATCTGAGCAGTGAAGCAAAGTCACAGAGAGAGTGGCCTCGTGGGAAACCCGGAACATGCCACCCCCCTCCAGCTGCTCTGAGCGCAGGCCCCCGTGCGGTGGCCGGGACCTGCAGGCCGTGGCTCTGAGCAGCGAGGAAGACGGCTGGCCCTGGCCACCAGGGCGGCTTGCTCACAGCCTGCTCATGGCTGGCTCTGAGATGCAGGCTGCCCCGCAACCTCTGCCCAGGGAAGAATCTCCGCCCAGCCCAGCTAGTGCAGAGCCACCACACTCAGCAGGATGGCAGGCAAGGGCACGGCCAGCCAGACCCAACACACAGAGACGGTGATATCGTGGGTGTGTCAGTTAAGCCCCTTGGTTTCTGGTGATTAGTTATGGGGCAATAACAAAACTAATGTAGCCAGAACCAGCCCCACCACTCCCCCCCTAAGTGCATTATTTCACAGGGACTAGGACGCTTGTTTCTGTCCCCGGCCTTCGTTTCGACCGCACCTGCTCTCCCCTGTCTCAATGAGCTCGGTCAGGACCAGCCTCGCATTGGCACGACTACGCGGTCATAGGCGTGAAAGCTCACACGCGTTATAAAGTTTCACTGATTTGAAACTGAGTTGAAGAGCCTCTCAGACGTGGAGTCAATGAGCTGACAAACACTGATGGCAAAACAGTGAAAGGGCTTCTGAGACTGAGAATTTCCCAGCTGTGGTCACTACAGTACGACTGTCAAACCGCAGAGGCATCCCTCATGGATGCGCAGTTTCCGACGAGGAAAGCAACTGCATCCTGACCATAGATCCTGCAGACAACGCGGAAGTTCAGGCTCCTTCGTGTCGCGGCGCGCAGCGCGCAGCTCTGTGCTCCGGGCCTCTGACCAGCGGGGAATCTTTGAGAGCAAGCAGGTTTTCTCTTTACTTCTGCACGTACATAAATCAAGCAGCCCAGGTGCAGGCGGCTTGCCAAGGCTGCCTGACCCCTTGGTGGCAGAGAGAGACCTGGAACACAGCTCTTTGTGCTGCCTGAGCCCCGATGGGGTGGGGGCGGGGGGGGTACAGTACAAACAGAAAATAGACGGACCACGTCTACTGAGTGCTGGACTGGGAGGTCCCATGAAGAATTCTTGTTCTCTATGGCAAGTTAAGAAAACCGTTTGTTCTGGAAGCAGTTTGATGGGTTCCCGCCCTCACCAACCTTCCTCCCAACGCCCAGCCCAGGACGGTCCTAAGGCCATTATGATTCACAGCCACATCAGGTTCTCCCCGCACACCATCCACCCAGCAGCCCAGGGAGCTGGGAGCCTCAGGCGGATGGACGAGTCAAGGTCAGCAGTAAACCGACTCTGGCCACCGATGTCACGTGACCCCCTGAGTAGCCAAGCCGGTCCCTGTCCCCGGGGGGGCCCCACACTATTTACTGGGACACCCTTTACACTAAGTTCAGGAATCATCCTCTCATTATCCCCCCATGTAACCCACCTGCCTCCCGGTGAAGCCGGCCGCCCTGTGGACACCACGCAGCGTCACTGCCAGCGCCTCTTGCTGTACCCCGTTCTCGATATGCGATTTCTCCCCCCGCTTCCTACGTCCTTAGTGCTCAGGTCAGAGCCTTGCAGAAGCTGGCTGGCGAGTCGTGGTGCTGGCTGGGCGGGGTCCTCCCCGCGGGACGGGCACAAACCATGCGTCCCTGGTCATGCCTCTGTTCTAAAATTTCATTAGCAAACTGACCACACTGCATCAATGACTGCGTTTCTGACTTTCTGGAATTTTCCCTGAGGAAATAATCATGAGGAACACATAGATAAAGCCATGGTCATGAAGACATCAATTTATATCAGTAACAAGATTAGAAAACAGCTTAGATTTCCATTTAAAGGAGATTAACCCAATAAATTGCAGGGGACCATGCAGCACGTGACCTCGGACAGTGACGGCCCGAGGCCTGGTTAACATCGCGGAGCAGAGGCCACCAATCACAGGCGAGTGGCGAGCAGACCGCGGGGCACTGTGTCTGCAACGCAGAGAACACACACTGCTGTTCCTGGCTCAGGACGTTCCTGAAAACTCTGCTTCGAAGGGAAAAGCCACAAACTGACAACTTAATTTCATTCACATTAACGCGAAAATTCATAATATCTCCTTGCAACTTGAGATGCCCAAATACATTCCACCAACAGGAAAAATCCATCGAGTAAACAATGTAAACAAGCACGTTTGTTGTAAACAACATTGTTCAGGGCGCGAGTGACATCGGTCATGAGACGCGTTTGTCACACCCCCTGGGAGAACTTGCTACGAGGACATGGGGACAAGGTGCTTCAACAGAACATCAAAGAAGCAACAGCTACACATGCCACCCTTGGACGTGTGGTTACCAGCACAGACTGTCCTTGAAACTACAGGAAGACAAAAACCTTCCGGGCAAAATAAAGGATGAACCCGTGGAAATACCACCATGCACAGCAAGGTGAAGTGTTGCAGGAGGTGGCCTGGTGCCCTGCGTTTCAGGACGCCCCTAAGCACAGCACAGGGTCAGGGAGCAGGACATGGGACACATTAGTCCCCGTGAGGTTGTGTCCCAGGGTCGGGCACTCCCAGTTTGTGCATCCCCCCCAAACTCTGCTGCTGAAGTTCCCCCTTCCACTGTGTGCTGGGGGTGAACAAGTGGGTAAGGGGTGTTTTCAGGTCTTGCTCAGAAGAGACGCGATGCTATGGGAGCCGCTGTGGCGAAGGGCTGTGAACCGCCATTCCCAAGGGCAGCCCGCGGACACAGAGGGAGCTGTCTCAGAAGCACGCACAAGCACCAGTGGAGCGGTGGTGACAGCCAGGGTCCCTGCAGGTGGGGAACGGGGGACAGACGAGGACCTCTCTCCACCTCCCACCCCTCCTCATCCGACGCACCTCTGCCCCACTCCCCACCATCAGCCAAAGCCGCCCCATCCAGGCCTTACTCAGATGCCCACAGTTATGCGGAAGCCGCTTCTCATAAAACAACACGTTCATTGTCGGCATCGCAAAACACGGCGACTGGCTGGCTGACAGCCACTTTGCACGAATACTGCTCTAAGTCCCAGATTTCCTCTCGATGTGTGACGGCCTCGTTCACCCCCGTGCTTCGTCAACACTTAGAGCAACGCCCGGCAGGAACAGACTAACAACCGACAGCCAAGCAAAGACTCAGGTAACAAACTGGAACACGCGCACCAGGCTCTGGGCTAGTGACCGTCACTTTTGGACGGCTTTGCACGCAGGGACCATTTAACTCATTTTGTCACTGAAGTGACACACATGTTCAAGGTACCCAGGCTCTAGGGAAAAAGCTGGATTTGCACCCCACCTGTCTGTTCTAATCTTGAACTCCTAACTTGTTTTACTTTTTTTCTCTTCACCCATTTTTTTTGCACTGATCCTTATTTATCTAGCAATTTATGACTTAGAGCAGTAATAGATCTTCTGCCAAAATTAACTCCCACTGATTTCATGAAGATGTGGGGAGGGATGGGAAAAAAATTAATAGGAAATGGTCACCACTCACGGCAATTTCCAAATTTTGAGAAACTAGCTGCCCTCCGCCTTCCTTGCTACACGTTTTGTTGTGTGACCCAAAGGCCCATGGAAGAGCAGTTCTACGACACGTGAGGTCGTGGAATCCAGGTTTATGTCTCCCCAGTGCGCGCAGAAAACAAAACCAGACGCTAAAGCGGTCTTCGCTTTGTAGGCATATGTGTAGGTGGGGGTACAATCCTAAGGTGTGGAGGCTTCAGGATGAGGAATGAGTGCACAGAGAGCAGGTTCTCAGGAAGGCCCCTGTCCAACGGCCAGGGGGCTGGAACACCAGCTCCGGATTCCCCGGATTGACTGTCGGCCCGCTGGACTCAAACCCCACGTTTCCCCTGGAAAGGCAACGAACCTGCATGTGAGGCAGGGGTCCCAGCTGAGGGCATGACAGTCATGCTCCTTGGCCCAACCTCTGGGTGGATGACAGACCTCACACAGGACCGCAGGGACCACACAGCCCCTGCAGCACCCGCGTAAGGACACACTCACCCAGAGACACACACCTCAGAGCATGCCCACGTCGTTAATGGCACACGACTAGATTTCAAAACCTGATTTTAAAGCACGACCCGTATTTTGTGTCCAATTAGTCAAAGAAGTTGTGACAACCAATCATCACCCCTGTCGAGAGCCCCCCCTTGCCCACGTCCCACGTTTCTTCCCATGTCTGGTCTCAGAGCAACACGACCTGAAGAGCTTCCAGGCTGACTTGTCTCCTGAGTCGTCACCCTGTGTGTCTGGCCCTCGCGCCCTGCATCCCGGGCTGACGCAGACCGGCTGCACGATGCCTGTCTTGGCCACCCGGTCACCGTCCCTAGGGAAGCTCAGTCCTGTGGACCTGGCACTGGGGGGAAAAACGCGGCGTCCCCGGTGAGAGGATGAGGGCCATTTCTCAGGAGAAGCTAGGGAAAACGAGAAACGGGAAAAGCCCGTGACCCAGAGCGTGCTTGCGGGACCGGCCTTTCCCGAAGACTCTGCCAGCCCAGGGACGCGCAGGCGGCCAGCCTCGCCGTCTCTTACGTGGGACAACGACTCTCCCCCACCCCCGTCTCTCTAAAATCAATAAACTTAAAAATTTTTTTACGGATTTGCCATTTCTTCCGCACGCGTTCTCTCACATGAGCCTCGTCCACAGAGAGAAAACTGCCTGCTCGCTACAGTCAGGAAGGCAGCTCCACGTCCAGGTTGCTTTTTGGTCCCCAGGCCACAGGTCTGCCCGCGACGTCGCAGCAGGTCCCCTGTGCAGAATATGGTGTCTGTCTCTGTGCTTCCCACAGGCATCCTGCTCCCGGCCAAGCTCTGGGCCCTGTGGCCGCAGGCTGGGGAGGATGCAGGGCTGGTGCGGGAAGGTTTTCCTGCCAAGGACGTTCTGAGACAGAAACGCCGCAGAAACCCCAATCATTTGTTACCGTGACACGCTAATGAGACGGAACCATCAGAGGGAGAAGCACAGGATGAACACGTATCGTTAATAACAGGACGTTTCGGCGAGGATGTCTCTCATCGCGCCCGTCACCGAGAGACAATGAGTAACACGCAGCCCACGTTTACCAAACAAAACGCCCGAGCAGCATCCCCGAGAGGCCGGTGCTGTGGTCGCAGGGGCATGCCGCCTGCCCCATGAGCCCCCGTGGCAGGGAGGCTCTTGTCGCATGTTCTCAGGGTACTGGGCACCCTGGTTGGGCTGGGACCCTCCAGCTCTCCTCCCGCTCCCGGGACAGTGCCTGGGACTCACAGAGCATTGGCAAAATGAAGCCACAAAAGAAGGAGACGAGACGGAGGAAAAAGGCAGGAAGGAAGCAGTGACAGTGAGTTGGGAAGAGGACACGACCATAGGGAGGAGAGAGAAGGTGCCTGGGGGACCCAACCTCGAGTGCACTCAAAGCAGGGGGCCCGCTGCCTCCTGGGGGCCTTGTCTCCTGGTCCCTGGTGTCCCCGGGGATTTGTCAGCTGGTGGGCAGGGCCCTGGGGACTGGGTAGGGCTAGACATTTCATTCTTGGGAACAAAAGCACTTGATTTCCTTGTGTCCCTGGGGCCAAAGAAGGTGGCCAGAATTCTCAGGACACTGACCTCTCAACATGCATTTGGGGTATTTTATGCACCTGTCAGGAGAGGGCACCGATAATGTTTGATTTCAAAACAGAGTTCCCACTTTCACGATGGGGACCGCCTGACACTGGGGACAAACGTCGGGCCCCATCCTCACCTCCAACTTCTCTCCTTGCCGATTTTCCCCACATAGTGAAGGCGTTTTCTTTGAGTCACCAAGAGGGCCCACGACAGGCCCTCCCGGCATTCGGTTACAGCTCCTCGGTCAACATTCATCCCCCAAATACACCTCAAAATGCAGCAAACAGGCCACCGTTGAGCAACAAGAAAATAGCTGGGACTTCATCTAAACCTATTGACCCTGAAAACCTGGTATTGGCATTTAAATTCCTTGGTGACCAGAAAAGTATTTATTTATTCCGTGAGCAAATTAATGAGGTAAAATTGTTTCAGGGCCAGGTGAATGGCTGAATCTCAGATACTGGAGAGTCTAAAAAAAGTAGAAGCTTGCACATTAGGGTTTATTTGTGCATTTTCTATCACTCAAATGCATAAATGTGACCGAATCTCAGGCAGCAGCTGCTGCATGTGCTCTACCGCCAAATGCACACCTCCCCAGCCCGGTTTTACCCTGTTTGGTGGCTGTGGCTTTATCTCTGACGCTGTTGAAGATGGCGTGGTCCCTGGGTCGCCCAAGTGGGCAGCCGCAGGTCCCACTGGGGCGTGGGGGCCCTGCCGCCCTTCTCCTGGACTTTCTGCGGGGATGCGGTGACCAGGGTACAGAGGGCGCCTGTGCTCTGTGAGGTCTGACGCGACAGGAGAGGCAAGTCTGTGGAGACTTGGAACGTGGAGCTCACGCAGTGGCGACAATGGCCCTCGGTGACATGGCGGAAGGAGGGGACAGAGCCAGCACTGGGCGTCGGGATCAGACGGTGACTGCTGCCACACAGAAGAACTGTGCGGAAGCTGGGCTCGCTGAGCACCGGGGACCCCAGGTGGGGGCAGGACGGGTCCCGTATCACACCCCCCACCCTGCGTATGTGGGCCAGTAGACCTGTGACTTCCCTGAAACCGAGACGGGTGGGCTGGAGACTCCACGCACGCCTCCGGTGAAAGCGCCGACTGGGTGGGTGAGCATCAGCTGAAAGGCCCCTTGAGCCACAAGCATGAAAGGACAGAATTCAGGCAGAAACTGAACTTTGTGAGCTGGGCAAGGACCCCTCAGCTGACACAGGCAGCATTCCCATGGCGACACCACAGCCAAGGGCAGCCCCAGGGCCCACCGCATCTCATGGCGGCTGTGCTGCCAGCACGAGGCTCCTAGAGAACTTGACACTTCGGTGTCTCTAGTAACCCTCTTCCCCCTTTTTTTTTTCTTTGAATATTTTCAATCTATTGGGAAATAGATTGATTCATCTTCTAGGAGCAATGTCCTCTTATCATTAAACAGTGACTTTAATTACCTTTAAAATTCTTGAGCCATTTCTGCCACGCACACTGTTATCTGAGCCTTTCGGTCTCCGTGTTTCCCCCCCCGCCCCCAATATTACACACAGGGTGTTCTCCTCCATTTTCTCCCCTCTTTCAGATATCACTCCAAGGCAACTGAGCATCAATTCTGATGACAGGAAGCGCCCGGGAGCCCATCGCACTGCAAGCAATCAGTGCGTTCTCTCTGGAGATACTCAGAACAATCTGTCTCCCACGTCCTGAAGTTTCACGTGCTAAGTTGTGCGAGTGCGTTTCTGTGTTTCAGTATTGGGACTCTTTTGATCAGGGGCCCAAGAAATTTGCTCAGTTCTGGAAAAATCCCAGCCTTTATTTGAGTAAAGCCTCTCCCATTTTCTTCATGCCCTTTAATTTCTCACTGAATTCCTGACAAGCCACCCCCGCCCCCCGCCTCTGGACTCTGGCTTCAGGCGCCCTCCGTGCCCCGTGCCCGGCTCTGGGCCCCGTGCTCGAGGCCGTTTTCTAGTTCGCGCGTTCTCCTTTCAGCTCTGTCCGATTCACTTACAACACATGGACAGACAGTGAGTTTAAGTGATGCTTCCTGTTTCTAGATATCCCGTTTGTTTTTCATCAGCCCTTCCTTTGTGGCCCCCCTTTTTCGGAAACCTGTTCAGTAATTTTAAACACACCCAATAGCTACAGCTTGTCATTTCTGGCGCTTTGTCTGCTCATGTTCCTATAATTACCTCTGATTCCCTGTGCTTCTTCACGTGGGCTGCAACATTTTATCCTGTGTTTGTGTACAGTGAGGGCTGGTGTTTATGTGCCATCAAAGGTGCCTGGTGATTTGGGCTCTGCCGCAGCCCCAGGTTCCGACAGGGCCGTGACACCTGTCCTATGAACGGCGCCGCGGGGTCCGTCTGCAGCACCCGGTAGGACACCTGGGGGGTGCGGCTCTGGTTTGCAGCTCCGCACCCGCCGGCGCCCAGGGAGCGGGAGAAGCTTCAGGGCCCTTCCCTGAGCCAGTTTCCCCGCCCTTCTCTCATGTGGATCTCATGGCGGCTCCGGTGGCCGCCCGGGGGCTCTGTTCCGGCATCTGTACCCTGCTTCCACCCCCGCCCCCAACGCCGTCCCCTCTGGGCTTTGCTTCTCAGAGACCCTGGCAGCCTGGACTCATGCTCATCCTTCAGTGAAACTCGTGCCTAGTTCTTGGGACATGGGAGCTCAGCAAGCATCGAGAACAGTTCTGACACAGGCGGCACAGAGGTCTGACGTGTCTGCCGAGGGGATGGGGCAGCATCTGCTCATGGGCTCAGCCTTCCACACGTCCCAAGTCCTCTGGAGCGTTCCCTCTGTCACCCCAGATAATGTTTTCTCACGTCCACAAAACCACTAACTACACTAAGGTCCAGAAGACAGACTGGGTGAGTGCAGTTCTGTTTTTCTCTCAAAAGTTAGCTAAATTCTTTAGTTCCTAAGCAACACTTATTTTCCCTAGTGTGCCGGGCACATGTTGAGAGCTTCACAAATGCTCGTTATATTCCACTAACCATCCACAAAGAGCAATCAGGAAAGACCATCTTTACCCAAAGCATACAATTAAAAAGGTACAATCTCAAAACAAGGAGGAAATTGGTTGTACTGGGAAAGGTGACCCTGCCACCCACCCAAAGCCTCCGGAGACAGGCCAAGGACGGGGCTCACAGGCTGGAGGGGAGGCTGCCTTCTGAGCCACTGCCACTTGGTTTCCCAAAAGCAACCGCGATGTCTCTCCCGTTGAGGACAGAGACCTTCCAGTCTCAGGATGACATACATTCAACTACGCCGCACAAACAGTGTGGAAACTTCCCATTGTTTAGTCACTTGTGGGGAACGTCTTCAACATTTGTACTTAAAAATCAAGAACATAACGTTACGAAACACAGGAGAAACACCTGTCTCCTCCCTCCCAAGCCGAGCGGGGAAGGAGCCTGCGGCCCCGCCGTCTGCAGCAGATACGAGCCCCTGTCCATGACGCCCCAAGCAGGCGCACGGCGTGTTTCTAGATGATCACAATTTAAAAAAATAAAGCACGGTTAGAAAGAAAATCTCTTACCATAAACTTTCATTTTTAAACCTGCATTTTACTTTTGAACTGGAATTTCTACAAATAACATTTTCCAAGCAACCCGGTCGTGTCTCCACAAACAGTCCGCTGCTTTTGAAGCTAAAATCCTCAGGCCTCTTTCATGGAAAAATCTTTCCTGCTAAAATCCATCCAAATGCACAACCTAACAGGTTATTTAATATCTTACTTTTAATTTGCTTAAATAAGATGGATCTGAGACATCGTTACTATGTTGTCCTGGATTTCAAAGAAGTTCTCCTCACTGCTGCCAGGAATCATGTCAATCCTCCCACACCTGAAAACCTGCCAGGAGAGTAAATCAGACCACAGACTTGTCAACAGGTAGATAAACCCGTGAACCTGACATGCACAGTCTTCCCCGTGGTCGTAGTGAAAAGCAGGTTTATCGCGGGTCTGTCAGTAGAGCTGGAAAAGGATCGCAGCCTCTTAAGTTATTTTCCCACATAAAACCGCCAGGTTACATCAGACAAAACCTTCAGCTGGTAATTGCAACTTGGAGATAAAAGGAAAGAGTTTCTTGCCACATGATATCCATTTACTGCCAACATCCAGAAGTAACAGGAAGCAACAGGAAAATGACACAAATTGACACAGTCTTGCTATTATATTACCGTAGCAAATTATTTTAACAAATGAGTTTGTTCTTACTAAGTTTCACACTTTTTTTTTTTGGAGCAGGCCCCTAAGTCAGCAGACGCTGTCTCTCCCTGCCTTCGGGGGATGGGTCTGTTTAACTGAAGGCTCCTCTGCCTCCCAGCACCTCTCTCAGAATCCAGAGCCGAACTGCCTGTATATTCTGAATAGGAAGACAGACGTGATAAATATAACAATGTCCCATTAAACAATATGCCTCATAAGACAGCCATCCAAACTGCAGCAACGTTGCCATGTGCAAAGTGTAGACAATTTGCATTTTGAAACTGATCTACATTTTATACACAATTGAAAATTCAAGTTCCCTGGCAAACAGGCCGCACCGTTTACAGGGACCCACGACACAGACTCTGAGGTCTCTGGCATCCCATAAACTTCGTTCCTAGTCCCGCTGCTTGACAGACATTAACATCTGAGAAGACGCTAATTACTCCATCTGCATCTGTGGAACAGGCTCTGGCCCAGAACTAATCATTAAAATGCAAATAGGTGTTTCCTTCTTCCCCAGTTTGAGGGTGAGAGACTGCTAACAGCGCCTGACGAGAGAGAGGAGCCAAGTGATCTGAGGAAGACGCTGTAACCTTGGGGGTGTAAGAACGCCCTGCGCCCCGGTCTCGGTGATCCCTTCCCGGGAAGGCGCTGATGAGTTAAGTGATAGAAGTTGCTGGAGAAACCACGGAACCAAACGGCTGATTTCAGATTCCACTCACTGCGCCCAGCCAGCTCCCACTTACACTAATTACTTAAATGATTTGAAAATGGATGAATATTCATGCCTCATGCTTTTCACAAAGTACAGCACAGCTGAGACCCTGCCATGCCGCCTCCCCTCCTCTGATCTGGAGCAACGCCACCTGCATATCTGACCCAGGAGCAGGCATCAGGGAATCACAGCAGAGACTGGGGGTGGGACGGGGTGGGACGGGGTGGGACGGGGCAGGACGTGGCGGGACGGGGCAGGACGTGGCGGGGCGGGGCGGCCCGCTGCTGTCCTCAGTCTGCTGTCACCCACCTCTGCCAGCGAGGACCCAGCCCCAGGGACCCTCCCCGCCCAGCGATGAGACTGAGTCCAGTCCCTCTCATTCTAGATGTTTACAAGTGAATCTGCCCCCCGATGACCGTGACCATGTTTCCCCCTTCATCCCCCAATTCCTGCACACCTTTGGGGTAGGTGGACAACACTTGGGACATGGACATCACATCAGAGCCAGTTGCCAGGGAGCAGCCCTAAGACCTTCCAAGGGCGGGCAGCCTGGCCTGTCTGTCATCCACACGGGTGGGGCCCAGGGGCTGGGAACCTGGGCTGGGACACTCAGGCAGGAGGACACACCAGAGGCAAAGGCCACATGGCCATTGAGGTCAGCCCAGGGCCACTCTGGTCTGACCTGCTACCATGACGACCTCAGAAACCAGTCAGCATCCCTTGCGGAGTACAGACCCCCCCCCCCCGCCCCCCAGGCAACTCACCAGCCCTAGCTCTGCCTCACTGTCACCTCACAACCTGAGCTGTGCTGATTCTTGGACCAGACCTGCTGTGACAACAAACCACCGAGACCCACAGGGCACACACACCACAGAGGACACGTCTGCAAACAGAAGCAAGGAGACGGAAACCACCACAGAGTGAGGATGAGTCCCCTTGTCGCTAGTGACACAACACTCGGGGACTTAACAGAAGCAGAGGGTGAGAGGGTGTGTGTGACTGTGTGGTTGTGTGTACGTGCGTGTGTGTTGAGTGCACGGGGGGTTGACAAAGAGAACGAAATGGCACACAGAGCAGGATGCACCAGTTCCCCGGGTGGCAGTGACACTGACAGTGGAAAGTTGTGATGATAAAAAATAAAGTCCCAGGAGTCCACTGGACACCGCACAGCTGGAGAATGCGATCTGTCACCACGCCACCTTTGACCCTAGAAATGCCAAGGGCCCAAAATCTCACATTTTAATCAAGAGTGAAGCTGAAGATTTTGACATGCAAGGTGACGACTTGACCGTGTGCCGCATCTGTGCGTTACGTTCTGTAAATGACCTTGAAAGGAAGGTGAAAGCTCTCATCCGGTCACCGGAAACCACACTGGGGGCAGACAGTACGTCAGGTGGGATTTCCCAATGAACCACATGGTCGGCAGGCGCCAGCTGCACGTCTCGGTGTCCCCCACAGGGTGGGGGCGGGGGGCAGGGCGGCCGTGCCTGGCCCGCAGTGTGGGCAGACTCAGGCTGGTTGCCCCGGGCTCCCTGAGGCTGACTGGCTTCCCAGTCGGTTTGCCTCTTCCCTTGATTCTCTGCCTTCTAGTCACTGCAAATAGGACAGAGACGGGCTCTCGTGATTCGGGACATATTAACAAGCAACATATTATTATACAAGAGCTCCACTCTCAGAGGTGTTTCGGACAAACAGAGGTTCGGCTGAGTTCGACACATAATCCATCGCCAGCAGCAGCCATGGCGGCGGTCACGCCCAGTTTCAGGCTGACCCTGCGCAGCCACCTCACCTGAGGCTCATCGGTCCCCCTGGCTGATGCATCTACAGCCCAGAAATGTGAGAGAAACCAAACCAAACTTCTAACACAGAACAAGAGGAGCCGTGGCTTGGTGGCGAAGCCACCACCTGCCAGGGACCCCCTGGCATCCATGCTCCACCCCGGGCACTTTGCTTACCCCCCCGTCCCCACGCCACCCTGAGGGTCAGGGGCCACACTCACCTTCCGGCTCCCCGCACAGCGTGCACTGAGACTCTGCGGAGAGAGACAGAGAGAAGCATTACTCAAGGGCCCGGTGTCACAGTCACTCACTCAATGGTCACCGCGCCTGTAGCTCAAAGGGGATCACGACTCAGCCGTGGTGACAGTGTCTCAACAACAAAGCCCATTCCCATCTCGTACCCAAACTCTTTTTATTTACGAAAACTACCTGGGTGAATATTTTTGGCATTACGCTTTCTTAAAATAACGCACGCTCTCTGCCATATTATGTGCACACACTACGAGGGGGAGACCCCCAAAACCCGGAATTACCTCCTGCAGGGCTGAGTCCTTTAGGACAGGCTTCCCCCGCTAGGTGAGTGTTCTAGGAACCCATCCGTCCCTATCAATGGACCAGCGGGCGTCGTTGTGAGAGGTTGTGTTCTACTTCATTGAATTTTTTTTGAAGACCCCACATGTTCGTCCATTTCATGACGGGTGACTTATGAGCACACCTGCCTACAAAGACTGAGTGTTAAGCAGTTTTTGACCAACAACCTGACCCCTGTGCTCCACCCTCGCTGTTCATCTGCTCTCCTCCCAAGAGGCTTCTTTTGTTTCCCCAGATAAACGAAGTCCTCAAAGGCGAATGTTTTGCTGATGTGGAAGAGTTGAAACGAAAAGCAAGAGAAGCACTAAAAGGAATACAAAATCTATGAGTTCAAAAACGGCTTTGAGTGGTGGAAAAAATGTCTCAATAGGTGTATTGCATCAAATGGCGAGTTCTTTGAAGGTGACTGAAGTTTAAACGTGAGAATAAATACACAGTTTTTTGTAAATAAATTCTGGGGTCTTTTGGGTCCCCCCTCGTAAATATATTATCCTACCTATATATGGTTCAACACAAATTTCTTTGCAGAAATCAGAATGGTCTATTCTCAATTTCAACATAAAGACCTTAGTTTAATTACAAGCTTGTTTTATCTTCTTTCAGGTACAAATGATAATAAGCAAAAGTATAACTTTATGTTTCAAGAAAGATGCCAAAACCAGCAAACGTTGCTGGAGTCCCAGTGAGTGGCCCCGGAGCGAGCAGGCCGCGCCGCGCCAGGGTCCCGGCGTCACCGCACGTTGGAGAGGACCCCGTGCCCCCCGCGGACTCGTGTGTGAGAAGTGGCAACTTGTGCTCTCCGTGGGCAAGAGCTTAGACTCGCCAGCGGGTGGACGTGGTCAGTCATGCCTCCTCTTGAGCAACTTTGGGTAAACAACGCCCCCAGCCCCACAATGGGGGCGAGGACATCGGAATGGGGGGGCGGGCACTCAGGAAGCCCTTCGGAGCCGCCTTCCTTGTGCGCAACCAGCGCAGCCGCGAGCACACGCTTGTCTGGGGGCAGCGAAGGGCTCACGGAAGACATGTCGCCTGGGCAGAGTCTCGGAGGACGGAAGATTTTCCAAGAAACGTGGGACGAAGATGCTGTGCATCTGGGACGGGCCAGGACGGGCCGGGACGAGGACAGAGAGGCGGGTTGCAGGCCGGTGAGAGGGGACGTTGGTAAGGCGTGAAGTTACCCTGAGGACTCTTCGAGGAAACTGAACACCACGGTAAAAGAAGCAAAGATTTTGGGGGATATTCAGGGCCCACACCGGTATCTACAGAGCAGCAGCGTGTCAGTCATTCTTTGGGGGGGGTGGGGGATGGCGGGGAAGACCCTGTGGTGACCTCGGCCAGATGGTGGGGTGGGGACAGACCAAGGCACAGGGACCAGAAACACGCACCCTACCTGCGGGTCTGTAGGTCATGGGGTGGGCCCCTCTCTGGGGCTCGGAGGGTCGTGCCTGTCAGCTTCACTGAAGGTGAAGCCCCCTGGGCCAGCTGTGTCTGGGCTTCAGGGGGCGCCGGGCTGCTTCTGTGGGAGGAGGCAGAGCCCAGACGACCGAGCATGGGGTCCGACCCCTGCGCACCTGCCCCAGGGCGGCGGGACCCAGGACCCACCAGGAAACAGCGGGGGGCCGCAGCCACCAGCATGGGCAGTGGAGGCTGAAATCCCAAAGCAGACAGTGCTCCGAGGCCACCAGACTGTTCCTGTCAGAAACCTGAGGCACTTCCTTGTCCCAGAGGAGCTGCGGGCTGGGCTCCCAGCAAGAAGCCACCGTCGCACAAACAGCGGCTGTTTAACGAAGGAAGCAGAGCCCTGGAGGAAACCAGGTGTTGGGAGACCCCGGGCTCTGGGCCGGTTTCACTCATCCCGAACGAGAAGTCACGGCCGCCCAGAGCGGCCTGCATCGCCAGTGCCGCCCACGGGGTCCGGCGCAAGGCGGCCCACGCAGCCCCATGGGATAGGGAGTTCCGAGGCCCGAAGGCAAAGGCCTCGCCGCACACCAGGGAGAGGACGTGGCACACACGCCAGGGAGCCCTCCCCCCCACGGGCCCGCGGAACTGGCCACGTTCAGGCGTATGTCTGAGACCACGAGGCGAGACCAGAGCCTGAGGCCCCCTGACTTGGCCCTTTCACGGTGACAGTGTAGAGCAGAGACCCAAATCCTCCTGGTGCCTCAGGGGGACTCCACGCCGGGTCCCACCTAGGGGGTTGGGGCCAGGAGGAGGGGCGGGGGCGGGGGCGGGGGCATGACTCAAGGCTGTGCACACAGGAGGCTGGACTTAACTCCCAGCCCCACCTCGGCCACGAGCCCCCTCCACCGCCACCCCTACAACAGCCACCGAAACTCAGCACCAGGCTGCTCGCCCTTGTGGGGGAACCAGAAGCTGGGGTTCGCCACCCACGCGGCTCCAACCTGAATCTGCATCCAAACGGGTCTGCAAGGGCGGAGCTCTCCCACTAGGCGTGAGCTCCACGATGCGTCCCATGTTCCACACTACCCAGCAAGCTCCAAGTCAGTGACAGCACAGCGATACAGTGTCGCCACCGACGGCCTCGGCAGCTTCGAATCCCGGGGTCACAGGTCACTCACAAACAGGCTTGTCAATTCTGTCAGAACATGAGTCTCTGGCCACTGCTGTTTCAGATTCAACTGTTAAGGTGTCTAGTCCTCGTCCTTTAAAAAATTGGTCCCGGCAAGGTCATAAGAAAGAAACCGTCATCCTGTGGTTACAAGCCCAGGACGTGAGGTGACGACTGGCCAATGCATCGCACATCTGACGGTGGCTTTCTCCAAAGGGCCCATGCCCTCTGGCCCCAGGCACCTGTTTTAACCTCCCAGGAAGGAGGGGGCGCTGTGGCTCAGGTGGGGCCCTGCGGGCCACTTTGTCCACCTGCTGTGAATACAGGTGCATACACAGTACAGAGGTGCATCCAACCTGTGTGAAGTTGGGGCCACACACGGTCCCCACCCCTCTTCTCCAGCTGCAGCCCCTCGGCAGCTCACAGTGGCACCTGTGACCCACTGGGGGTTGGGGTACAGCTGATGGCAGAGATCGATTTCAAGAACACAGACAGCAGGACACTGCTTTCCTGAGATGCCCCCCATCCCGACCTCCCTCCCTCCTTGGTCTCACACTCAAGGGAGACAGGTGTCTGCTAACCAAGGAATCTCAGGGACAAACATCCACACCCCTGTGACCAGGGCCCCAAGGGAGGGCGTGCCGGGCCGCGCAGGAGCCAAGGACCCCACTCTGCAGTGGGGACGCTTCTCTGAGGGACCGAGGTTGAGAGACTTGAGGGGAAACAGGGTGGCGGGAGAGGGAGCATCTTATAAGGAGCAGGTGGCGTCGGCAGGTAGCTACTTCCCCATTGTATAGACGGGAGACCCACCAAGGCCCCACCCTGTGAGGACAGACAGGCCACGGCCTGCCTGGGGACCCCAGGTCTTGACTTTTTCTCTTCCAGGTCCGCGGTGGTGGAGGTGACTCTGCAGTCCCCTTACTGCCCCCATCACCTCCACTGTCCAGTGTCCCCAGAAATAGCCCCTTTCCCCCAAACCCACCCCCGCCCAGCTCAAACACAGGGCCCGGCCCTGGCTCAGTCCCTCTGGACACAAGGCTCCGCCAGCCAACGGGATAAACTAATTAGTACTTCCGCGTTAATTAATTTCTGATGTTTGTGTAAGCTAGGGGATTTCTGTTCTTGTGATGGCCCCTTTAGGTGAGCTTATCTAGAAACAAATTAAATCCCGTTTCACCAAATTATACTGAAATGTCAATCAAAGCAAGTCTCAGACGCACGCTGTTCCCTGCAGACCCCTCCAAGACAATCTCACAGTGAAGAAATATGTAAAATAGAGATAATGTTCATAATTGATGTACATTGTCCTACTGAAGCTGCGAAAGGATTGACTAGAACAGCCATTTGAACAGTGTGACAACTGTATTTTCTCTGAGTGCCCAGGTTATGAGAATTAAACCATCAGGATTCAGTAGCAGCCTCTCCAAACTTTAAAAGCAAACATGGCCTATCTGAATGCTTCCAGAATTGATAACTTTCTCAATATTTACATGGGTTTTTTTTTCAAGTTTAAATCAAAATCACTGTCATTCTGAAAAATTAAAATGACACAAATTCTTTTTCAAGACCATTTTGACTGTTCTGAGTCCCTTGGATTTCCACATAAATTTAGGCACAGCACGTCAACTTCTGAAAGCAAAAACAGCCGGGACTTCGACAGGGATTTGCTAAACCCGCAATCGCGTCACGAGTACCACTGGCGTGACAACAGTGACTCACGATCTGGTCCGTAAACATGGGGTGCGTTCCATTCATTCCATGTCCTTTCATTTTCTTCAACAATACTTTACAACTTTCAGAGTGTGAATTTCTGTATTTGGTTACGTTTTTTATTTTTGGATTATTCAGTGGAAGCCTAGTTCAATGCAATTAACTTTTGTCTATTGATTCCACATCCTGTAACCTTGCTGAGCTCTGTCGTTATTTCTAGTAACTTCTAGTGGATTCCTTAGGACTTCCCATACAGTTCCATGCTGCCTGAAAATAGACAGGTTTGCTCTGACTTTCCAGTCTGGACGCCCTCTGTCTTCCTTCCCGAGGGCCCTGGCTGGGACCTCCAGGTGGCGTGGGGCAGATGAGGTGCTGGCAATAGCCTGGCCCTACCCCTGGTGGGGTCTTCTTGGAGGCCCCGTAGCAGGTCGAGGATCTGCCTCCCCTCCGTTCCCAGTTTGTTGAGTGTTCTTACTACGAGGGGCTAATGAACTTTGTCACATCCTTTTTCTGCGCCTATTGAGTTGATCCTGTCATTTCTGTCCTTTCGTTCTACTCACGTAGTGCACTGCACAAGTGGAGTTTCAAGGTCAGACTGACCTTGCGCTCCTGGAGAGCTCCTAGCTGACCAGGGCGCGACATCTTACAGGCAGCCGGAGCCAGCTCCCTTCTGATGTGTGGGGCTGCTTCGGGTCCACGTGCCGAAGGGACCCTGGTCTGTGCTTTGCTTTCCTGTGACCTCAGTGCAGTGGGGCTGGGGTTGGAGCAGCCCTGGGTCAGTGGAGGATGGGGAGCTCCCTTGTCCTCTGATTTTGGGATGATATGGGAAAGACTGGTATTCATTCTTCTTAAAATATTTGGGAGAATTAACTACGGAATCAGTCTTGACCAGAGTTTTGTGGATAGTTCCCCCCCCCCTTTTTTTTGGTTCATTAATATAATCTCTTTCCTTCTTACAAATCTATTCAGATTTTGTATTTCTCAAGTTAGTTTTGCCAGGTTTTGTCTATCTAGAAATTTGCCTGTGTCAGTTAAGTTGCCTAATGTACTGGCTTAACGGTTTTCCATTGTAGTCCCTATAAGTCTTTTAACTTTCTTTACACTTAAGGTGAACTTCACGCAACATGAAGTTAACCGTTTTAAAGTGAAGAACCCAGAGGCATCGAGGACATTCACAACGCAACGCCACCGCCACCACCATCTCGTTCTGGAACATGGAGTCGTGCCCAAAGGAGACACCCCACGGTTGGGGGTCGCCCCCTAGGTCCCCTCCCGCTCCTCACCGGTAACACCTTTACCTCCACGGATCTGCCAGCTCTGGACAGCCCATGTAAGTGGCTTCGTGCAATACATCGCCTTCTGCACCTGGCTTCTTTCACTTAGCAGTTCTTCTGCAGGTCCCTGCAGCAGCGTCAGTTCGTCCCACTTCCTGGCTGGGTAGCAGTCCACCGTGTGTGTGCAGTGAACTGTGTTTATCCCTTCACCCAGTTGGTGAACTTCTGGGCTGTTTATACCTTTAATTCTCATGCATTTGTACGCAGGAGAGAAATTTCCAAGTCATATGGTAACTTGACTTTTTTGTACAGGACAGCCAAAGTGTTTTCCATCACAACTAAGCCATCTTATATTCCAAACAGCATTGTAGGAGGATTTTAATTTTTCCACATCCTTAGCAACACTCATTAGTTTCTGGACTTTCAGTTTCTTGTTTTTAAACACGGTCATCCTGGAGAGTGAGAACTGTTAGCTTGTGGCAGTTTTGTCTGGCGTTTCCCTGAAGTCTAACGACAGCAAACTTCTCACCATGTGCTCATTGGACACTTGCGCATCTTCTTTGGAAAAATGTGTCTATTAAAGTCCTTTGTCCACTTTTAAATAAGCTATACTTTTTTGTTGTTCAACTGTAAGAGTTCATCATATAACCTCACTGCTAACTCTAATTCCCTTTATAGTTCTGACATTAGAAGTAAAGTCTCTTTTTTCATTCTGAATTTTAGGGAGTGAAGTCATCTCCCTTCTTTATCAGTTAGCTAAAGGCCAGACAATTTTGTTTTTTGTGTTTTGTTTTTTCCCCCAAAAAATCAGGTTTTGGTTTCATTGATTTTTTGTTTTTATATCCCATAGTTTATTAATTTCTGCTCTGCCCACACAGACATAAACATAAAATAAACATAAAATAAAACCCTACATGGGAAACATAAAACATAAAATAAAACAGTTTATTGTGAGGGTAAAACATAAAATAAAACCCTACATGGGAAAGGGCCTCTAAAAATGAACCTGTGAGCAAGTCGTTATTAATTCAAAAGGTGTTTGCTGGCTATTATCTACCTGCCTCACTGGCTCTGCTCCGGGCACTGGGAACGGCCGGGAGACTTGCTCATGGCTGCAGCCCTCACACGCGTGCAGAGGCGGAGCTTTCTCACAGGGCAGAACGGTTCCCCGCTCACCTTTATGCTCCGTCGTCTTCCCGGCCCATAGGAATTGCTCCACGAGCACCAGGTAAATGCAAAGGGAGAGGGATGTATTTTTATTGTCATCTTTCTTGCGATTTCTCTTCGGCCGTGAGCGCTCAGAGAGCAGCATCTTAACCATCCTGCCATTCGAGGCCGCCTCTGCGCCCCATAGCCCCTAGAAGCTCCGCTTTGGCTCCTGATGAACTCAGACCTGCCTTTGTGGTGATTCCTATTTAGGGGACACACAGAAAAGAAGTCAAAGCTGAGGAGCAATGCCACTGAGGTTGAGAAGACACCCTGAGTGCGTTCGATGACAAGGACGTCTCTCCGGCTGCTTGTCAGAGAATGAAGCCTTAAGCTGGGACTCCATGAAATGTGCCTATTGTTCGATTCATGTTTTCTTTAGACTTCCAACAGGTCACTGTCCTTACTCACATGGGGAACCTGAACCACCTTGCAAACTGGCTGCCACAGCCGCGGGGCGACTTCGGCGGGGGCTCACACTGCAGAACAGTGAGGGTCCTTCCCTTCAAGTCCGGTGGAGCCCCTGCATCTGTGTGGACATCCTGGCGTTGGGCCCCACACGGCTTTTAATAAATCACATTTGTACATGCTGTCAGCCTGTCAAGAAGACAGTTGATAAAACATCATTTTAACTTGGATTTCTCCTTTCCAACTGACAAAAAGGAGGAGGCAAAAATCAGCAGTTCTGGTCACACTTTTGTTCAAGTAGCCCCTCTTACACACTGTCTTTTCCTTCAATAGCTTAAACGTTTAACTGTCTTGCAGAGGAAAGAGGAATGTCTGCTTCCCACCTGGGCAGAGACACTGGTTATAACTCGTCATGTCTCACCGAAAAGCCGTATGCGGAGCCTGTGCCAAAATGCCCCCTGTTCACCCCCAGGGTCATTTCTTTCCTTCAATGAGGACAGAACAGAAATGGGTGCCCCACTGCACCCCTACTGTGTGGCTCTGCACCGTTTACTTGACACCTGATTCAGGGCAGTGACAGTTTGTTGGGGAGGGGGAGAGGACATGGTCCCATTGTAAGTGGGGGCTGTGGGGTGGTGCAGAGCCATTTAGGGAGAAAAATTTTTTAAAAATGTATCCGTGGTTTCAAAACAATTGGGGCAAAAGCCCGATTCATTTGCTGCATCTCTCTGGAGGCAGAAATGCAGCGGCTCATGGCCCTTGCGAGCCGTCTGGGGAGGCAGGCGTTTTTCCTGTCACCCCTGCACACTCTGTCAGGCGTGGCTGCGCCCATGTCAGCTTCTTACCCCACAGACGGCCACAAACTGCACGCACTCTTCAGAGCTCATAAATGAGACGGCACCGGGCCTGCGGAACAAAGCCACGCTGTGGACAGACGTGCAGCTCCCTCTGGGGCACCATCACCAGAAGCAGAGTTTCCAGGTGACACGCACATCAGCTGTTAAAAGTGCCCATTTCCATCGTTCTTCCAGCAAGCTCCGCTTCAGAGGGCAGTTCACACTTTACTTGAACTTGAATTTCTCTGCTACCCACAAATTCTTTATCTTAATTCCTAGTTAGATGGTGTGCTTTTCTTCTTTCTACACTGAGATAATTAATGACTTCCCTCCCTCTCTCCCCTTTGCCCACACGTTTCCGAAGCCTCCAGTCCTTCCCTGGGTGGTGGCATTTGCTGGGTCCCACGGAGCTGCAGGTTTTACTCCTCTTTGAGTTTTTGACGATTTCCATGAGACTGAGCGACAAGTGGGCAGCAGCAATGGTAACAGATGGTTTGTAATTCATGAGAGAATATTATTTATAATCTAAGACTAATTAGAAAATCTTGACAGTAGCAGGAGTAGCAAACGCATGCATTCACTCTCGTGGGCTTACTGCTGCCTGTGCGGGGTGAGGACGAGCTTTCAGGCCCCGGATACACACTGTTCAGTAGTTTCCTGAGTTCTCCTCATAAGCAAATGAGAGGATTTGATGAAAGGCATTTCTATTATAAGAGCAACAATAACATAATAAAAAGGACCACACCTACTAGGAAATGGTTACAATCTCCATGAGGAATACTATGGTTTCACACTGGTTTCAAATATGGAGGTGAATAAATTTAGAGACATGAGAAGTTTGGGAGAAAAGAGTCAATATCATGCATGCGGTCATTTCTTCTCAAATGTTTAAGAACCCTAAACCAATCAAATCTCCCATGACAGGAGGAAGGTAGACCTTGACAAAATGATACTGGAAAAATAAAGATACAAGAAAGTTTCTTAAATGCAATCAGGTGGGATGCCAGGTGCAGCCCACTGTCCTCTGAAACACAGATCTAAGTCACCACCTCCAGGCAGCCCTCCATGATGGCACACTCCAGGCCATAGTATGTTTATATGTTGGTTGGTCTCTAAACAACCCCGTGAAGCCCCCGGTGCAAGGATTTCATGCTTCATCTCTTTGTGGCCAGTGCTCTGTAGCACAAAAAATTCTGATACAAACTACACAGACAGGAACAGGACAAAATGATTTTAAAAACCTGAAAAGTGGTATTGTCTGCAGTATAATCTGATCACACCTTATAACGTTCCTGGGTCTCAGCTGGTACGGACGACGGAGACAGGGTGACAGTTCCTAGCGTTCTCACCCATCAGGGCCAGCACAGCTGAAGTTCCGTCGCTTCTTCCTGATGGGTGACGGCGCCCAGAGGAGAACGACCACACCTGGGGGCAACTGGCCTCCAAGTTCTACAGGACTTGTCACTGAAACAAAGTTCTTGTGAGTTTCCAGCTCACCTCACTTCCTGCTCATTTCCCAGCCTACGTTTTCCTGTGTTCTCTTAGCCATTGCACACGCACACATACAACGCACTTTCTTTATGGAGAAAACATCTGGGCTCCCCGGGGTCAGCCTCGGGGCTCACACCAGGGACCCCTGGAGCCTGTCTTGCGACTGAGGATCATGGTCGTAACACGGCTTCTGCGACTCTTAAAATGCAACATGCATGTTAACTACGTTCCAGATTCTGCATGGCTTTGGACTAACTCAGATAAGAATAAGTGCCACTGTTTAAGGGCCACCTGTCTAACAGAGGAAACAGGGGCCTCCCTGTATCGCCCCGACCCATCCTTCCAAAGTCTGCCTTTGAAACAAACCCGGGCCAGCAGGTGCTTGGACAGCATCTTAGTGTCCCGGGTTGCAGTCCCTCCCGGCCTCACAGAAGCACCTGGCCTGCAGGTGCACCGGCCCCAGCTCCCCGCGCCCGATGCATGTGTGCTCACTCGGGCAGTGAGGACGAGAAGTGCCCTGATGTCACAGGGATGCCCTCACCCAGGTGGCCTGGAGGGGGCAGCTGACAGCGAGCAGCCAATATCAGCCCTGCCTCCCCCAAAGGTCCCATCGGGAAAGAACAAGCCCTGAGGCGCAGAGCTCTGCTCAGATTCACACTGCTGAGGGGAAGCGGAGCTGCGCCCCTTATTAATGCCGGTAGAAAGGACAACAACCCTCTGAGGACGGTGGAGACGCCTCTTGGACAGGCTGTGTCGAGGCACTGGGGCCGCAAGTGTGTGGCAGGCAGATGGGCGGAGGGTCACCACTGGAGGGTGGGCACAGGAATGGCTGGGTCCCCAGAGACTGTGACACGTGGTAAGCGTGCCTAGAGGGCAAGTGCAGGCCCGTAGGGGTGGAAAGGGATACTCTGTGAAGCAGAGCAACAGGGACAGGGGCTGATGGAAAGTCTGACAAGGCCGGGTGCCTTTTTCCTCCATGGTGCTGACTGGACTTGCTCGAGGGCTGGGGCTGCTGGTGTTTGCTGGGCCGTCAGGAACGCGCACGCTCACGGGACCCCGGGTGGGCTGAGGGTGAGCCGACGTGAGAGGTGTCCACACCTGCTGTCTGGAGGCCTCACTGCCCAGAGCTCAGCCCTGACAGCCTCGGTCAGGTGGCCCCTCTGCACAACCGCAGTCCCGGCTCCCAGGAATCCCTACGGACTGAGTCAGTAGAAGAGGTGGAACACGTTCCCAAAAACACACTTTGTACACCTGACCCCCCCTACTGCCCCTGAAAGAGCTTAATGACGCTCACTACCAATGGACCCAAATCTGAGCATTTTCACGTGAACTTGGTTCCTTGTGGTCCACCCTCTGGGCCTGCCAACAGTTCTCCGTGTCCCGTTGGCTGCACCCCAGCCTCCTCTGCGTTGGTGCTGTTTCCCCCTCCCTCCCTGTCAGTCACTGTGGACTTGCAGGGTGTGCAAAATGCAGGGAGCCCAGAGGACTCTTTCAGGGATGCTGGGTGAGACGTGAGTGAGGGTGACAGAGGGAGGCACCTCACCTCCTGCTCTTCACCATGGGACACAATGCCACCCCCCCCCCCGTGAGGGCCAGCCAGGCCCCCAGGCCACTCACAGGGGCTAGGGGCCCACGAATCGAGTGGCCGGGAAACCCTGGCTCCCAGGGATGCAGCGCTGAGAACCAGAAATACATTACACACCCCAGGCTGGGAGGGTGTGGAGCGGCAGGAGCCTCATGCCCTGCTGGCGGGATGCAGCGGGAGCAGCCGCCCTGAGGACCGTTTGAGGTTTCTTACAAAACTAAACCTGCTTTGAGCCTAGGTCAACAATTGTACTGTTTGATGTTTACCCAAAAGAATTGAAAAGCAGGACCACACAAAAACCTGCACACAGATATTTACAGCAGCTTCATTTGTAGCTGCTGAAGTGTAGAAGCACCTAAGACGCCCTTCAGTGGGTGATGGATCAAGAAACTGAGGTCCATCCCAATACTGGGATCAAGAAACTAAGAAATGAGCTCTCGGGCCCTGAGAAGACATGGAGGAGCCTGGCATGCATGTGACTGAGTGAAAGAGCCAACCTGAAAAGGCCACACACTGTGTGAGTCCAACTCTGTGACACTCTGGAAAAGGAGAGACTATGGGGACAGTGACAGATCAGGGGTCGCAGGGGTGGGGGGGTGGGGGAGGTGAGCAGGTGGAGCCCAGGGGGTTTAGGGTAGTGGATCTGCTGTGCGATGCTGTAATGACGGACACCTGTCTTCGTACATTTGTCCAAACCCACCAGATGTGCAAGGCAAGAGCGACCCTGATGTCACCTGCGGACTCTGGGGGATGATGACGTGTCAGTGCAGGCTCATCGGTTGTGACCCGTGTTCTGTCTGGTGGGGGTGCTGATGGGGGGAGGCTGTGCAGGTGGGGGGTCAAGGGGTGTGTGGGGAAACCTCTGTACCTTCCTCTCAGTTTTGCTGTGAACCTGAAACCGCACTAAAATAATAAAGTCTTAACTCGAAAAATGCATCAACTTTCTAAGACTAGAAGAGACAGCAGAAACCATCTTTTCCACCCCTTCTCTGGAGCCAAGTAGGGGGAGACATGCCCCCGCCCCCACCCCCACCCCAGGAGAGGCGGAGCTGGGACTCTGAGTCTAGCCTCCTCCAAGGGTGGGGGGTGGAGGCAGGGCAGGGCAGGGCCCACAAGAGGGAGGGCCTTCCCGTGGGAGTCCGCGGGGCTCTGAGAAGGAGCCGCTGGTCCTCTGGGGTCCGTCCTCATGACGCCCCACATTCCGGTCACAGTCAACGTTCACTGAGGAGGAGAGGCCAAGATTAGGTTCGCTTTGGAGCATCTGTTTGCTGCTCGGAGCCCACAGTTGATTCATCCTTCAGGGGCAAAAATGCGTGCGAGCAGAAGAACAAAGTCACAGCGGCATCTCCGAGTCGCCCCTGAGCCTCGGCCCCACCAAGTCAGGAGGCGGGCTATAAAAATAACAGCTGCGTCAGTCAGTCTGAGTTCCTCTGGGCTCCCTGGTGCCACGTGTCCTCAGGCAGGACCCAGATCTCAAGGTCAAGGGCTACTGACCTCCCCAAGGTGCACCCAGCCCAAGGCAGCTGCATACACGTCCCCGAGAGCAAGAGCTCTGGGTGCCACGGCAGCAGGAGGGGGCGGCTAAAGGACTCGGCGAGCCGGACCAGAGGACAACCCTACTGCCCCAGCCGCGCTGTCCCCTAAGGAGCGGGAGTCCGGCCAACGGTCTCACGATGAATAAGCATCTGATGTGAATGGAAACATCATGAATCACCACGTGCAGCCACCAGGGACTGGAAGAGCAGAGTTGCACAGGCACCGAACACGGACCCCAGAGAGCAGCCCACAACCGGGGCTGCCTCAGTGACAGAAAGACAAACACAGCCCTGCACCGAGATGTGCACGGAAAAGTCACCTGGGAGGGTCCCGGAGTGCAGAGCTGAGGCCACTGACGGCTCCAGGTACTCGTCCCACGGCCTGACCCCACTCTGCCCTCCCATGGGCCCCTCCGGTGATGCTCACTCGCTGTGTCCCTGTCTCTGACCCCCTCCACCCTCCACGGTGTTTCTGTAAAGTGGTTTATGTGAGCTCACACCCATGAGACAGGGTGCCTGGGGCCCTCCTGCCACATGGGGCACACGTCACTCAGACTGGCCACTCCATTGCCACCCAGCTGCCGGAGTCGGGGCCATCGGGAATTTCCGAAGCAACGTTGTTGAACCCAGTAAAAGTTCACATTTTCATGGGGCTTCCCCACTGAGAGAGCCTGCACCCAGGGGTCCCAGACGCAGCGCCCAGCACGAGCGACGGCTGCCAAGTCTGCAGCCGAGGGTCCCCACAGAAGTCGGGGTTTCTCAGGACACAGGGTGAAACCACTCTGTGGCCCTGAGCTGATAGAGGCAAGTTTGGGTCATTAACATTGTTTCCCCCAAGATCTCATTACTTTTCTGAAGGCAGCCGTTGAATCGTCTCCCCTAGAGGCCTGCCCGACAGCCGTGGGTCTGAAGACTCCGCCACGTGTGTGCACGTGTCTCTTTACTGAGCTCCTGAACTTTGTTCTAACCAAAATTACAAGATCGTGTCTGCTGACGTGTAATGCGTGCTCACTTGCCAGTCTGGCAGTCAGTTTTTCTACTAAGTATGAAGAGAGGACACTGCTCCGCAAGCCAATCGCCCAAGCGACTAGGAAAGCGCGAGCCGCTCAGCTGCTGCTTGGTCGCTCATTAGGGCCGCTTCCTAAGGGACCCCCACTCCGTCACACTTTTCATTTTTCCCACTGAGCGTGAAGAAGTGACATTTCATTTCCATAGGCTTCCTCAGGAGCCCGGCATTCTCTCAGTACTTCAGACCGTCCCGTGGGCGCACACAGTTAAAGGTTTAATGAGTCTTCAGGATAAAATTCTTGCTCCTTCAGACGACCTGTAGCCTTTCTAAACTGAGAGACGCGAGACACAGAAGCCTCACCTTGATGCCGGAGCACAGCTCCGAGGACTGGTCCCCCCCCGCCCCCCCACATTAGGGACAGAGGCTTTGCCAGGCCATGGTGCCTGGGAACTCCAGTTTCTCTGTGCTCGTCTTTCCGCCCTTTTCTCCCAGCAAGACCGCAGAGCCTGCGCAGCCCACGGGATGCTCATCATATTCGCCCGAGGCCAGGGCGCCCTCCTCAGTCTCCCCTTCCCCTGTAAACCCCCTCCTTCCCCGGGGGCCGGCCATGCCTCCCTCCCCTGCCCCACACCCCTTCAGACTGTACCGGGCACACAGGCGGGTCCCGGGGGCCCTGTGCTGGCTCTGTACACATCTGTCCCAATGGTGCCAGAGAGGAGTTTTCGGTGTCATGTGTATTTGGAGTTTTGGGGGTTTCTGTTTACTCTTTTGGAGTGACAAGTTAGCAGCTCCTGAGACAATCTCAGCTGGAGGCTGTGGCAGGGGCCCCAGAAGCCCCCGATCCATGGGTGGCAGGCACCATCGGTCTAGGCACTGAAGCTTGGACTCTGCGCCCCAACTACATCCAACGCTTCTCCAGGGGGTGGGTTTGCGTGGGGATGAGTCACTGTGCCCGTCTCATGGGCATGCCACGCAAGCCCTGCGTCACCATTGTCGTCCCATGGCCACACTGCAGTTAATGTGTGGCCTGTGCTGTTTTGGTGACACAATGTCATCTTCAAAGATGGTTAATCGCAGCCCCTGCAGTTGCCTCTCCATCAGCTGCTCTGAACGATTCTCTTGCGCACAGAGGAGCCTGAGGCCCCGGGACCCCTCTGTGTTGTTGAACTGCAAAGGGGGCCCCACACTGCTCACGTCCCCTGGGGCATTTGGGACAAAGGGTGGCACTGAGGGCTGTGTGGGGACAATGAGGACAGGAGAGGCCCTGGTAATGGGAAGACAAGAGCCGCGTGGCTGCCAGAGACCCCCTAATGGGAGCTCTCTCGGGCTAGTACCCACAGACAGTCTCTCTTATTCTCTCTATAGGATCAGACTTAAAGCCACTACCTTTCTGGGGTTCTCACGATGCTGAAATAAGGAGGTCTATGGGGGTTCACCAGGGAGCCCTGACACACCACAGGTCCTGGTATCTGCACCGTCCTCCATCTGCAGTGGAGAAGAAAGGATGCACCACGCCCCTTCCCTGTCACCATTCAGGGCCGTCGAGGCCATGCCGGCCTCGCCACGGGGTGTTCAGGGCTCTGTCCCCACAAAGCTCCGAGTCTGACATATGCTCAAACGCTACAGAAGCCACGCTAATAGCTGCACTCACGAGCCCCATGACCAGCACAGCCCCCAACATGGACTCATCAAGCCACTTTAATCTTGACAACGACCCCATGAAACTGCCCTCACACCCTCCACTGGACAGATGAGGAAACTGAGGCATGGTGGGCACGGCCTGGCAAGGTCGCCCCACTGAACGCGGCCCAGGCAGGATCCTCAGCTGGGTGGCAGCCCCAGGGCATCTCATCTCAACCCCACACTCAGGTCAGACTTGAGACCCTTCTGAGGACGGCACGATGGGCTCGTGTCCTACCCCAGCTCTGGGCCTGCCCAACAGATGTCCACTTAACTTTCAGGATTCAGTTCCCCCTACCCTGTCTACAGAAGGCCCAAGAGAGTAGACCCTTCCTCCCAAATAAGCAAATGTATTTCAAGCGCTTAGAACCTTGCCTGGAGAATAAACACTGGCCATTATTTTCAGGGCAGGTGACAGGCCAGTGGTGTTGACCCATTAAAACAAACAAGAGTGTCAGGAAACACACCCACTGACCCCTCACCCGATCAGCCCCTGGGGAGGCCAGATCTGGTGTGTGGCTGCTGGCAAGAGGCCGTGACAGGCAGCCCACTATGCTGGGGCTGTGAGACCCTCCACAGGAGGGCAGACACAAGGACCCGTGCAGGGGAGGGGCCCAACCTACCAGGCAGCGGTCACAGAGCCACAGGAATGGGAGCTTCTGAATACAGCTCTGCCTTCCTAGCGATACAACCTTGCTCGGCCCCGGAACCAGTTCTGAACCCAGGAACACGGTGACCTAACCCAGTGCCACCCGCGCGGGAGACACGGTTTCATTTAGCCGCAAAGAGTCAGAGACCGCAGGTGACGAATGTCATGTGTCCTCTCACGTGTCCCCAGAACAGGGATAGGTGCAGTGGTCGCCCCTACACCTCCCTGCTGAGGACGTGCAGGGATTGCTGGCGCACACCAGACCCCAGTAGGAATGCAGCCTGTGAGAACAAAGCAGCAATGACCCACAGCTGCGCATCACACACAGTGGGTGTTAAGCAGAGATCCCTCTGAACTGGAGATCAATCCCAGGGACCAAACCATCTTGTAGAGAGTGACCTGGGTCTGGCCGTGGTCCTCAGGCTGTGGCTCGCCAGCTGGGAGGAAAAGACACGCGTAAAATGACCCTCTCCCCATCCGCCTTGATTATCCTGCAGGGTTTATGTTCACCGAAAACGTGAACAGCCATCAACTCGTGTACAAGGCACAGCAAATCCACACCCTGGGTGTTGAGGAAGATCCTGAAATCGTCTGCGGTAGGAGCTGGGAGGGGAGGGACCGCGTGTGGGGCATGGCCTCCCGCCACACTGGCTCTTGATGTCCCCACTCACAACCGGGGCCCGTCCCCGGCAGCCCCAGGCTGTCTCTCCTCAACAGTGTGGGTTCACACGTCGTCCATGCTCACGGACTGAATAATGTGATCAAGTTCTCGTTCATTTCTCTACAGACCACAGAAGATAGTGTGATGCCTCACACGCTCTGCTCGCAACAGGCCCGCGTTCTTACATTGAATTACATCTGCTGGGTCTACGGTGACACACGAGAAGACCGTTTGCTCTGGTGGCTGAGGTTGCCCTACAAGGGCCAAGGGTGGGGGGAGGCGGTCTTTCCAAGTGTGAACACCATCTACCCCTGGACACCGTGTGTGGGCTATATGGACACATGGACACCAGCATCCGGCTGTGTCACTGCATCTAAATTCTGCACCGATACGGAAGAACATCTCTGGCTTCATAAAAAAGATAAATTATGATTTGTATCCTCATTAGTTTGGGAAAAGGGAAGTTTGTGTTACTGGGCGAGCATATCCATTGTAATTTATTTATTCAACGTCGCAGACTTGATAGAAACGTGACATGAATACTCAGTAACTGCATGCAAGGGTGTCTGCATTCAAATGAAAACAAACAAGGTTATGTTTTCACTTTAATTAGCTAGTATCGAACTCCAGATATTTTAATTGCATTCGCTCAAAAAAGAATCCCATCTTTCCTTGGACGGGACACCCTGCTCCCCGTGTGCTAGGAATTCTGGTCGTGCACAACCATTTGCACAGCTAAATCCTGCCTGTTACATGTTTTTTTTACTATGTTCTTGCCGACCACTGGGAATACACTTAAGGGTAAGTTACAGACACAAAACTTTCTACTGTCTAGTAAGAACTTATACTAATTTTCATAAAAACATTACAAATCTGTGCAAGTGTATATCAACACAGGAACTGAAATTGAACCTATATTTTAAAAGTTATGACAGCCCCTCGGCCGGGTAGGTCAGCTGGTGGGAGTGCCGTCCCGGGCACCAAAAGACAGCAGGTTTGATCACAGTCGGGGCACATACAGGGGGCACCCAGTCAATGTCTGTTTGTCTGTCTCCCTCCTCCTCTCTCTCAAGTCAGTAAACATCCTCGGGTAAGGATTTTTTAAAATTATGATTGCAATACACTGGTAAATGGGCTTACTTAAAACTTTGATGCATAGGAGGGTTAATTTAATTACACAGGACCATATTTATTTTACCTTCCTGAATCGAAAAGAAAATTAATGTAATTTTCAGTATTACTAACGCTAAATAAATGAAACGGTTAGGGAGGATTCTGCCTCCTGCCTGTGATGCAGTGGGGGGACTCATGCGTCCCTACGTGGACCTGCCTTCGTCTCGATTTCAGCAACGCACCTGGTTTCCTCTCCTGAAACTTCGAGGTGCTGCGTGCTCAGTGGGTGGGGCGGTCTGGGGTAGAGCCCTCCTTGGAGAGCAGAGCCCCCACTCGCTCTGCTTCCATCAGCTTCCCTGCAATGCCGAGCCATCCTCTGTCCCAAACCGCAGCACAGAAGGAGCGCCTATCGCCACCAACCTTCTCTGGGCGCTTAAGGAGTTGAAGACGTTAAGTCCACAAAGCACCCTAGACTCTTCAGCGTCATGCAAAGGTCCAGAAAACTCACCTGATGTTTCTTCTGAAGGACAGCTGAAGTGCATGCACGCTTCTCACAGGTGAAACCCAGTCCTGGGCTGGGCAGGTGCGTGCTGCCAGTGCAGAGGCTGGGAGGGCTGCTGCTCCAGCCCACTGTCCTCCATGGAAGTAGCCCCGGAGGGGATGTGCCCCACACAGGGCAAACATGACACCCCTCTGTTGTTCTTGCAGCCAGGAATCGGGCCAGATAACAGAGGGGTCAGACGCTTAAGGGACTGCAAGGTGCCCTCGGGTCTTGGCCGGATCCTTGGCCAAAGGAGAAGAAACCCTCAATCCTGACGCTGATAAAAACCTCTGCATTCTTCCCTGAAACTTCTCACAGTGGGTTTGAAAGTGATGCGGCATCGCCCTTTCATCAGGGTGAAATTAAGCAGGGACTAAGGCTCCCTAAATGTCTGCGTTTCCTTAAACCCCACAAGAGGCCGAGTGAGACGTTCACCAATGACAGCGGTTTCGAAACAGAGCCAAGGCTGGGCTGAGAGCAAAGCCTGGAGCGGGTCCCCAGGGTGCTGCCTGGCGGGCTTGGTCAGGAAAGGCCTCAGCGCCTATCTTTTCAGCTTGTGCCACGGGGTATGCGCTCATCTGGGTCCAGTGTGAGCCTCCCGCCACATGCCGTCGAGTCAAGACAAGTGACACCAAATGGAGAGGCGGCCTCGCCTCCAGTTCTGCCTCCGCAGCACCCAGCTGCTTCCTTAGGAAGCTGGTCGGTGATAAATCCGAAGAGAAAAAGGCGCACTAAATCCCACTCGGTTTGCAGTTTTGGAAATCACACAAGGTTCCCTTAACTGAAAAAGCCTCCAAGGCCAGAGAAAACCCCACACATACACACTCACCTCGACCCGTGACACAAAGTGAGAACAACAAGGAAGGAGTTGGTAACGATGACGAACTGAACTTGGCGTACGGGGGTCCCCCGAGGTTCACTGTCTCCATCTCCCTGGGAAGGGGACCCCCTACAGCAGGTGGTTCTCAGGAACGGGGTGTGTCCCTGACGCAAGGCTGCCATCAGCAGTAACGGGAGTTGCAGTGTGAAAACCGTGTGGGGCCCAGGGTCAGTCCCCCAAGACCACTCAGCCATTGCCGGGGATGGAAGCGGGTAGGGTCCTGGTCAGAGCCCTGGCTGACCTCCCAAGGCACGGGGTCACTCGGGATGAGCGGTCGGGTGGGTGTGCAGTCCGCACGAGGATGAATGAAAACAGCCTGTGGGAGACACACAGACCCCTGACCGGGCACACCTGGTGGACAGTGGCGTGCTACCCCGTCTCTCCCAGCATCTGCACGTCTCCCTTGCACAGACCGGCGTGCTCTCTCCGGGATGATGCTACCAGATGGGGCAGCAGGACACTCCTTGACCACTGTCCTGGTTTCAGGCTCACAGACACTGACCCTTGCAGAACCAGCTCCGGGCTCCGTGCCAGGACCGTAGGCCAGTGAGTGCCAGCTGGGTGACGAGCGTGTGGAAGGGCCGATACACTCCTGGGAGTCACCCTGCCCGGCCCTGCCCTGTGGACAGTGGCCACTTCGCGAGCGTCATTCGTGGACAGAACGGAGGCAGTGGCCACAGGTAGGACGGGAGAAAAGACCAGAGACTGTGGGAAGCTGGGGCCATGTCCATTTAGAAAAACCCCAGTGGCTCTCTGTTCGAGGTGTGGCCAAAGGGGCAGGCGGGTGAAAGGAACTCAGCTTGGGGACGGGCTGCCTCCATGCCACCCAAAGCCGCTTCCGGCTTTCAACGTGGGCCCCGCCTCCGACTCTGGGACTCGGTGTCCTCTGTCCCCTCCTCCCACACGCATCCCTCAGCCGACACCCATGGAGCCTTTGCTCTGAACCAGGTGTACTCAGGTGACAGGCACAAGGCGGAGCACACAGGTCCCAAGTTCACACGGGGATCACGGTGTAGAACAGGGCTCGGAGGAAGCCAGCCCTCCATCCAGGTAGACGATGGCTTGAGAAAGCTAGACAGGTGTGCTGCAGCGACCGCACCTGGGCTGGAGAGCTGACTCCAGTTCTCAAGAGCTTATGAGTGGGCATTAAGCACAGCCATTCTCAAAACTAAATTTTATAAACTTACAATCAAATAAATATTAAAAACAAAGGTCACACACACTAGAATTCACCATCCCTGACCCTTTTACTTCTGCCTGAGCCCTGGAGGGTATCTGCTGAGTCCTCCCTGCCATGCAAACACGACTCGGTGGCCATGACACCGGGTCTCCAAGCCCACACTCTGGTGGCTGAGGGCACACGGGGAAACCAGCCGAGTCCAGCCATCCCCTCGTGGGGCCACCACAGCCTGTCACATGGGCCCCAAGTCTGTGCAGTTCGGACAGACAGGGAACACACTGGATGCTAGGAGACTCCTGAGTGTACAATAGCATGTCACACGCCGCTTCTCCAGCCTGGATATTAATCCCTAGCTGGACTTCCTATTGCCTGCCCCCCGGAGTCCCTGCGGGGTTTGGGGACAGGGCCGGCTGCCTCCAGTTCTCGGGTCGGGTCTGTTGCTGCTGCTGCATCTGTTGCAGATGTTACCACCAGCCTCCCTGCTCCATGGTTGCCTAGCAACCTGCCTACATTGCACCACAGATCTGCTGCCTTCGACACCCTCCTGCCACGGAAGCTTCTTGGAAAGCTCTGCTGCCTGTTTTCAGGATGAATGTCCTGAGGCGGCTGAGTGACCATGGGCACTGGGAGGTGGTCCCTCCCTTGTTGTCTCCCCCTCAGGGAGCCTAGTACCACACGGTCACCTCTTGCCTGGCCCAGCCTCCCCTGGGACTAGGACGCCCTGTGCCTCCCAGCACCAGAGAAGCAGCTACTCCAGGAGACCCACAAGGCCAAGGAGAAACGGGGACGAAGGGGGGCTGTTTCATGCACATGCACATGGGCAGCTGCTCAAGGAGCGTCTGACGGGCTAGCAGGTGCTGGCCGGACACCCTGGCACCTGGGAACTCCACAGGGCAGGCTCGGGAAGTCCACAGGGAGTCGGACCTGAACTGAGCTGGAGTGTCCGGGGGATGAGCAAGGTATGGGCACCAAGGCCCCGAGGGGCGGGGGTCCTGAACACTAAAGGGCCGGGGATTCGGGGGTCACGCCAACAACCTGAATCTCCCCAAGAAATTATGAGAGGCTATTGAAGAGTTTAAAAGTGAGGACCCCTGGGACCATGTCCATGAGAAAACTGAACTGGTCTCCCTTCTCCTTAACATTTAAAAAAAAAAAGCATTTGGATGACTTTGGTAGTTTGGCAAATTTCCCTTAAGTGTACTGAAAACACCTTCCCTCCTCCCTCCCTATCGCACAACACAGAGACTGAGCAGGAGGCTTTCCAAGCCTGTAGGAAAAGGAGACCAGTTCCCCGGCTAATACAGCGCTAGCGACTCTGGGGCAACGGACGAGGGAGGACCCTGACCCCCTCGCAGAGGCTCCTCCAGCCGAAGGCGGATACAAGCCGTTGCTGTGGTTGCCGCTGTTCTGCGTGTTCAGCACGCGCTCCCCTGCTGCCCACACTTGAGCTGCACGGCATGCCCCCATCCCCCACCCCGGGGCTGGCTTTCCCTGCAGGAGAACACGTGGTGCTTTGGGGGCATTACCCCCTTTCAAAAGCCTCACAAAATAAAGCAAATGGAAAGAAAACTGATAGGAAATAAAGAAAGGCCGCACCAGGGAGGCAGGAATTAAGCACAAACCCACGGCAAGAGCTTGTGACGCACTAGGACGGGGACATCACCACCCTGTCTGCGGAGGACCCTCTGCGTTCAAACAAAATAAACAGCAAAGCACAGCGGAAACTCGGGCTTCAGCAGCACAGCTCCAAGGCTAACAGAGCACAGCGGCGGCAGACACAGCCCTCGTGGCAAGGCAGGCGGTCACCCCCACGTCCCTGGGGCCGGCAGGCGCCCAACACAGGCAGGACGAGAAAGCAGGGCTGGAGCCTCTGACACCGCTGGACCCACACTGTCACCTTTTCCACGAACCCAAGTCACCTGCCACCCAGCTACAGATTTTCTCACACGCAGACTGGCCTGTACGCGAACCCAAAATACCAAGGTCGCAGTGTCAGGGCTGCAGGTGAGGCTTCCACTAAGCTACAAAAGTTTCCAAGTAACAGCAACAACGGGCACGACTCTGCAACTCTGGGTCCCCCAGCACTGAAAACGACAGGTTATCTTCCACTAAAGAAAGAAAGAGAGTCAATTCCGAAGACGACGGGAAGGACCCCCTCCCCCTGCCCCCCGCACCAGGCCGCATGAGCAAGTGCGTCCATCCGAGGGCCGCAGGACGCAGACCTGCACCGGCGCTGGGGATGGCGCAGCCCAGAGTCTAAGGTCAGGGCCTCGGAAACTGCAGGCACTCATGCAAAGCGTGTACGGCACGGCCCAGGATATGGTGGTTAGCATCAAAGTCACTGTCCTCCACCAGGAACATGTCCATCAACGCCACCCCACCCGAGACAACGGTGACCAGTACTCGCCAAAGAGGTATCTGCCCTGAGATGAAGCTACTGAAGCATTTTTTTTTCCTTGTCCTTCTGTTCTAACTGATCAACGTAGTAGGTGTGAATCACTTTTAATGTCAGTTATTTGCATGTAAAAATTGCTCTTATTCCAAGGTAAAGCAAAGGAAATTCATGAGAAAAAGCAGCTGACTAAAATACTCAGTCAAGCACATTTATTCTTTACTTTTTTTCTGCTTCCTTTTTTTCAAAAGGCATTTTTAAAGACTAAAACACAGGACGAAAGCTGCCCTAGAGTCACCATCCTAAGGGAGGTCACAGACACCCTGATGAGGAAAAAACGGCGATCGTGCTGCCGATGCCGGTGTGAGCGAAGCCCACAGTAGTCACCACACAACATAAAGTGCATCAGATCAACACCTGGTACCCCTCGCACCATGCACTGTTCCTGTGCCAGTCCGCCCCCACGAAGCCAGAGAGGACAGCGGACGGGCCGCCACCACGGCCCGACAAGTTGGGCGCTAGGAGGAGCTGGGCCCACGCCCGCTGAACAGACGCCCATGCGGCCTGCGTTTCCCGAGGAAAGGCCCAGGGACTCTGTCACCGAAGTGGGTCTGACCAGCTGCAGACGTGCTCCCCCGGCCAGAGCAGATGGCACAGAGACAACGCGAACGGCCTGGCCATGCCCGACGCCCTCATTTGAACAGGCTAGTACTCATCTGATCACATTCCAAAGTGCCCGGCTTTCAACTTTCACTTAGTGTTGCTTGATCATTTCACTGCAAGGCAGAGAAGGAAGGAAGAAAGCCAGGTGAGTTAGTTCCACGAGGAGGAGGTCTGCCGGCTGTCACACAAGGGCCTTCCGGACTCTGAGGTGGCAAGGGAGGTTTGGGTCACAGGCAATGCACACCCGTGAGAGCGACAGCGGTGCACGCCCATGCCAGCGAACTGTGACGGCGAGGACGCAGGCAGCTGCTTGCTCACAAGCACAACTCCACGGCACTTAGGGCCCCGGAGCTCCGACTTGGACCCAGCCACTCCGGAAGCCTATTCTCCCTTCGGACAAACGGACAGTCACCTAGACATGCTCTGAACTGGGACTGCCCGCTTCCACGGAGAGGGGCCCACCATCCTGCCTGCGTCCCCACACAGAGCCTGGCCTGAGGGTCCCTCCCCGCTGGAACCAGGGCGGCAGTGTGGAGACAACACAGAGGGAGAAAGGGTTTCCAATACGCGACACTCTCCACAGCAAAACGCCCTTTTTTAAAAGCAGCTCAAGGAGGAGTCAAGGAGGTAAGTCTCACGTTGAGCTCCTTCCGAATGGCTTGAGTGCAAGTGAAAGCCGAACACATCGCCAAGAAAAGCGTCTGAGCGGGCGGGCTTCCGCACTTCGAAGCGGGCTAACGGGCCGGAGGGGAGAGCACGGCGCCGCCGCGGGGCGGGGCGGGGTTGGGGGTGCAGCCGAGCCGGCGCGCCACGGGCTTGCTCCGCCCGCCCGGGCCCCCACGCGCGTGCACACCGGGGGGGGGGGGCGCTGTCCGGCGCTGCACGTTCAGGGAGCGGAGCCCCGGGGAGGCGGGCGGGTCTCTGCCCCGGGGCTCCAGACCGGGTGGCCCACCGGCCCAGGCCCCTCGCGGCGCTCCGTCCTACGCGGGAGACGCCCAACCTCGCCCGCCGGCGCCCGCAGGTCTCGTTGGACCGGCCGCTGCCTCCCTCGCGGCTCCGCACCTTGCAAGTCGCTGACGCGGCGGCGTCCGGCGGGAGGACGCAGAAGACACTGCCGGTGTGTGGGCAGAGCTCAGGACTCGCCACCCCGAGGCACCACTCCGGTTGGGGAAGCCACGAGGGCAGAGGCCTCCGAGCACCCATGTGCCTGAAGACAGCTGCTCTGAAGGGTGCTCCAGCCAGGCGAGGAGGCACCCCAGACTGGCCACGCACAACTTGCAGATGGGAGAAACACTATTTACATGACAAAAAGACATAACTCCATCTTGAAACGTATTTCGAAAATACCAAAAATGACAATGTCAATATTATACAAAGACTTCTTAGAAAACAAAATCACTTAACACTCCCTTAGCAAAGCAAACAAATGTCTGCAAATGAAATGTATGAAAGAGCTATAAATAGCCAGTGAACCTCTGAACACACACTGCGCCTCTCTGGGAAACAAAGGGTTGCAAATTAAAACAAGATACAATTGTGGCCTTTTAATCTGTGACTATAATGCCACTGAGTTGGGATGAGAAAAGTACTCCTTGTGGCAACGACAGTTTGATCAAGCATTCAGGAAAGTGATTTGCCTTTATACTTACCGTGACCCTTAAAATTTTATAATATTTGGTTTACAATTTTACTTATAATCATTTATTCGAATGAAATAACCAGAAATGAAGTAAAAGGTTTGTGTAAAAAGAGGCTTATAGCATCAGTACTAATGGTAGTTTTTAAAAACTAGAGCCACCTGCCCTTGGCCAGGTGGGTGTGTGGGCTGGGCGTTGTCCCGCAAACCAAAAGGTTGTGGGTTCAATTCCCAATCAGGGCGCATGCCTGGGTGGCAGATTTGGTATCTGGTCAGGGTGCAGGTAGGAGACAACCGATTGATGTCTCTCTCTAAAAAGCAAGGAAAAAAATAATAAATAGAAACTAGAACAACCTAAGTGTTTGATAATAGGGACACAGTTAAATAAATAAAAGTTCATTTATAGTGTGATATAAGCCAACCTTTTCCTGTGATGGTTTGAGGAATATTAAAGAAACACAAAAATGTTAACTGCATGGCGCTGGATGCAGGAAGCAGAGCACCAGGTTGGAGAGAGGACACACCACCCACGGCCGGTGTGCATGTGAGCATGTGTGTTTGTTACACACACGTGTGCAAACATCGAGGGAAAATAGGAGGAATTATGTCACACTGATTATCTCAGAAAGTAACATTACCTATGGTTTTCTTTTTTTAATTTAATCTTCATTGTCTTTTTTACATTACCTTTTAGTCCCCCTTACCTACGGTTTTCACATTTGTAATATTTTTAAACTCCGAAAAACGTGGTGTTAAACAGCATGTTTACAGTACCACTCTTTACTCTGTCAGGTTCTCGCACAACCCGTCCTCCCCCCACCCCCCGTCGCCAACTCTTCATCCTGACCCCGCCCTCCCTTCCTGAGGAAGCGTCACACTAACATCTCCACTGTCCCTTCCCGAAGCCCAGCCTGTGGCCCTGGGCCGTGCCCCTGCCTGGCTTTTCAGAAAGGGAGACTAACCCCCAGCCCCTCCCAGCACAAAGAGAGCCGTAAGGACAAAGGGCAAAGCCTTCCCCACCCTCTCAGGGCTGTGCGGGGTGTCGGACCGCAGGGCAAGCCTGTGGCAGCCAGACACAGGGCGTCTCCGGGGCTGGGACGCAGCGGCCATGGGACGCGCTGGCCTCCCCGTGAAATCCTGAGCCGCAAAGGGCCCGGAATGACATCGTTAAAAGCCAAAGGGGGAAACTGCTGGCCTACCAGCCCCTGGCCTGAGAGAACATTCCTGAAAAAGAAAAGGGAAACACGACATCTCTGGGCAAACAAAAAGGGAGAGAATGTGTTGCCAGCAGGTGCACAGAGAAGTCAAAAATCCCCCAATCCAGGGACTTCTTCAGGGAGAAGGGAAAGGCTCCCAGGCAAACTCGGGAAAATGAATGAATGAGCAAGGGCTAAGGAGGGAAAACATGAGGGCGAATAAATGTAAGTCACATCTCCCCGAGTTTACAAACAGGGGCGGAATTTAAAGTTGTGACTAAATCGCACAGGCAGGAGGCAAGTGTAAGGTTGCAGCACATGCTGCAAAGTGACCAGAATACTCCACTTATGGCAACTGTGCTGATCGTTACGGAAGCTACTGGAACCGCTGCAGGATGTGCAATGAGTCAAGAGGAGAGGACAGATAATAAAAATAAACCATGGTTAGCAAAGCAGGCAGCAAAAAAAAGGAAGAAAGACAAAACAGTGAATAGGTGCTACAAACGGAATACGACTAGGAAGACAGCAGATTTAAACCCAAACCCGACTGTGTCGGGAACTGCATTTAACATAGAGGGTCTGACTGGAATGACTGCCAGAAACATCCATGTGAGGAGTACGACCCATGGGTCAGAGCAGAGAGAGGTACACGCGAATGATGGAAAGAAACGCATTCTGCAATATTAACTCGGAGAAAGCTGACCAACTCAACTGTCAGACAATACGGATCTGAAAGCCAAAAATCATTGGGAGAGAGAATTTCGTGATGATAAAAGGATGCATTTTCCAGGAATACATAAGAATCTGTATTTATATGTCACATTACCTTAGAATTTAAGAAGCAAAAACCGACAAGCCTCTAGGAGAAAATAAATAGAGATAATCTTGACACATTAATCAGAAAATCACAGCAAGAATTTGAAAGATACAAACGAGAGGATCAATAGCCTTGAGCTATCGATCTGTACAGAGCCCAGAATCCAAGAGCCAAGCGATTCCATCCCCCGGCCACGAATGGAACATCCGCCGAAGTCGGCCATCTGCTGCGACCTGAAGCAAGTGCCAGCAAATGCCAAAGGCTGAGCACATTCAGAAGATGCTCCCTGACCACAGGGAATGGAATCTGAACTCAGTAAGAAAACATAACTAGTAAAAGGCCAATTAATTCAGAATTAAACAACACACTTCTGAAATTCCTTGTCAAAGGAAAAATTCAATGAAAATAAGAAGGTACTTTGAAACTAAAGATTGCAAAAGTATTACCAAGGCTAAAAATAAGATTTTGCAGCCTTAAATGCATTAGACATAAAACAGCAATGATTTAACTCCACCTCACAGGAAGTTAGAATAAAATACGAAATAAAAACCAAATGAAAAATCATCAAGATAAAAGCAGAAAGTAAACAAAAAAACAAAAGCATAGTGTTAAAAATCAACAATCAAAAATAACTATTATCCTTTAAAGGCTTATAAAATTCATAAACCCCTATTAACGTTAGTTAAGAAATGAAACAAAAGGCGGCTTAGAGCAACCACATCAGAAATGGGAAACCAAAAATCAGAGTCTATAGACATTAGAAGATTTTAAAGGATTGGATGAACAACTTGATGTCACAAATTTTTAATTCAGATGGAAAAATTCCTTGAAAAACACAACTTATAATTGCTATAAGAAGAAATAAAAATTATCAACAATCCTATATCTAGGACAGAAATCAAATCTGGAATTGTAAATCTTTTCATAAATGAATCAGCAGAGGCAGACAGCTTCCCTGGAAGTATTTCCAATGTTTTAGAGACTAAATAACACTAATTACAACAAACTCTTCAGAGTAGAGAAAAAAGAACTCTCAACAATGTGCTTTGAGGTCGGATTAACATTAATTCCAAACCAAAGGGATTAAAAAAAGAAATTAGACAACCTGTCATAAACATACATGCGAAAGTACTAAAGAAAGTATTAGCAAATGCTATGCAATATTTCAAAAGAATAAAAAGCAGAAAAATACTGTGTGTGTTTCAGGAATGTAGGTGTGGCTAATCATTCAAAAATTAATATACACCAGAAGAAAGAACACAGAAAAAATCAGATAATCATTTTTATAGAAAAAAATTTGATAAAATTCAATTTATGATACAAAGTTTAAGCAGATGAGAACTAAGAAGAGATCTCCTTAACCTTGTAAAGGTACACACACAAAGTTACTCTGATTTGGTGTGTTGCTTATACAAAACATCTATTATAATCTTCGTACATTTCAAACACACACCACAGCAGCATTACCTATGGCCTATGTCGTGCCTCGGATCCCGAGAATTTACCTTTTAACTGGACAGGTGTCCCCTTTGACCAACATCTCCGCATTCCCCTCCCCCAGCCCCTGGTAACTACACGCTACCTTCTGCTGCTGTAAGTGTGACTTTTTTATATCCATCATGTAAGAGAGAACTAACGTAGTCCCATCCTCCGTCCAACTTATCACACTCAGCAGACTTACGGGCCCACCCACATTGTCACGAATGGCTGGGTTTCGTTCTTCTTATGGCTGAACAATATTCCGTTGCATGTCTGTTCCACAGGCCTACACTTTAATTTTATGTGGCCAACATCAAGAATAAAACTGTAAAAGCAAGTCAAGAAAGATTTACATGTGAAGGTACCAAAGTCCTTGGGGATGGAAATTTTTTAATGGCTGCACTGGAGAAAATGGGAAGTTGCCACCAAATTAAAGTGAAGAGTAATACAGTCATTTTACCAGAAGGCTCGTTGGTCCTAAAAATCATAATAAAAATTTAATCAGAGTCTTTCCAGTCATTTGATTAAAATCCTATGTTAGAGTCCTTGCTCTGAATTACCCTGCTCACTTTAATGCGGTTAACGTGAGTGTGAATTTCTCACACCCATGACACCAGCTGAAATAGAGTCTGAAGCAGGAGTGGAATCTAACTGATAAGCAATTACACACGAACCACAAAACTCGGGGTCCGAGGGCTGGATGCAGGCCCTTCTCAGCCACAATCAGCTCTGCAAGCTGGACCGGACAGGCTAGGGCCAGAAACTGGTTTCTGATCAACTTAGATTTAATTTTTCTAACAACTGAGTATCTATTAGGTATCATGCAAAGTCTCATTTAAAATGAAAAAAAAAATAGATTTGGGGGTTTGCATATAAACATACATTTCTCATGATCACTTCTCCTCCCAATGACACATAGGAAGTTATAATCACATAGTTCAGCTTCCTGGTTTCACAGATAAATCACCTTTGTAATTGTCTAAGTACATAGTTTTACAGTAAATAACTCTGTTGCCAAGAAAAACCACCAAGACAGCACTGATGGTCAAAGCCCCGTCATTTACTTGTCCTGACGGTAGTGACGCTGACTTTAACCCATGGGACAATCGAGTGACGTGGGACGTGACATGAGTCCATGTGTCCCTTGCGCCCCATTAAGGCTCCCACACAGCAGGTCGGGGGTCAGTGTTGAGTGCTGGCTATAAAGAAGGCTGAGTAGCTAAGAGATTTTGGGATGAAAACTGCCAACAACAAAGTAAAGGATATGGAACTTAAAACTCAATTGCCAAAAATTGCTTTATTCCTACAATCTCCCTGTTTTAGACATCACAGCAGCAAACAGTGTTTACACATGGACTTTTGCAGTAAACCCGTAACGAAAATGTCACTGGTTCTCATGGATGGTGGCATCACCCTCCCGACACTGTGCGGGCACAGCCCCTCTCCGTGTTCCAGTCCGTGGTGACAGGTGAGTGCGGCCGACGCTGTTTAATGCCGGCCAGGCTCCAGGTACAAGGGGCATGCTCCACATCGCGGCCATCGGCCATCTGCCTTCTGGGCAAATATGCCGAGGTTCTAAATAAAACACTGGTCAGTCAAATCCAGTAGGGAATGAACATCCATCCTGATCAAGAAGGTTCCGCCCCAGAGTACACACACAATTCTGTGTGGAAAAAGCAGTGGTATAATTGATAAATCCAGGGGGAACACCTCGTTCTTATCACGGACACCCCCCAAGAAGCATAAAATTTATAACATTACTCTTGATAAGTACCCCTTTCACAACCTAGAAGTCAGAAAAATGTCTGTAACATCAGGTTATCTTACCAGAGCCGCACAGCAAACTGTTACATTTAATGTGAAACACTGCGGAGCGTGGAAGTCACTCGCTTTTCTAGAAATACACGTGTACACAGGCCCTCCCCAAGTCACCTCGTTGAGGGGGCCTCTGGGATCTGGGGGGAGCAGCTAAAGGTTGACTCACCAAGCTCAGGTGACGCGCCCACACACACCAAGCGCGTCCGAGGTTAGTGGTGATTACAGCCCGCCACCCGGGAGGTGGCTGCTGTCACCACGTTTTACAAATGTGGGGTCAGTGGCTCGGAGAGCTCACAGCCTAGTGATGTCAGGGTCACACTTTCAGCCATAAATCCAGACGCGCTGTGAAGCGTGCTGTCTGCACGACGACTTCAGTCCTATCAGGAACGGCAGCGCTGCTGCAGTCATGTAAAAGCATGCACACGTGCACACACACGGGAAACACAGAATGTACCCTGAACCAAAGCTCACTGCGTTCCCAGCCACAAGCGCACCACTCAGCTGATCTGAGAAAAGGAAGTAAAAGTGAAATCAACAGGCAGGCAGGTGTTTACCTGCCTGGGGCGCTGGCACACCCTCAGGTGCACCGTGGGCCCGTGAGGAGCTGAGCCTCCACAGCCACGGCGATGGGGTCAGTGTGGCGCCTCCCATGGTGTTTCATGGAATTTCATTAGAATTACAACTTTAAATGTTAGTGATGGGACTTCCCCTAGTTGTAAAAGAGCACAAAACTGCCTTTGATTTTCAATCAATTTTACCTTTGTAAAACTATCTTAAACGCATGACTCCAGTTCTCCCGCTGGTGCATGCAGTCCAGCCAATCCCGGAGATCCAATCTCCAGCTTGTTCTGACCACATTACTCCACTGCCCGGGCATCTAAAAGCCACGTGGGGGCCCCAGCTTTGCTGGGTGCGTGCGCGGGGCAGCCTGACTCACACGCATTCTCGTTTTTGTACAAATGCAACTTGCGTTGGGTTCACTCCCAATACTGATTGACCGATCCCTAGTCAAGAGTAGATTTCCGACTCCAGAAACGAACAGATCCTAATATCCTCTTACCAGAGGGTGATTTGGACACAGGATTTTGGGATTCTGGGAATAGCTGCTAACTCCAGTGATTCAAGATTTCCCACACATGGTCCTGAGAATATAAAACTGCAAGTAGCTAAGTATCGAGTTTGGGCTACTCCTTTTTAAACAGGCAAAAAATATCAAGGTAAAGAAACTTTTTTTTAATGAGAGAAAGATGGTATCTGAAGTTTTGTATAGTCGCCTCACTGAGGCCCAGTCTCTCTCAGGAGCGGGGAAATCAGACAAGCCCAGGGAGACAGGAGCCCAACGCTGAGTCGCCAGGTGGGTCACAGAGGAAGGTGCAGGGGAGGGGAGGCGGCCGCTGCAGTGTGTGCCCCCCCCCCCCCCCCCCCCCCCCCGTCACTGCAGCCCAGGGACCCGCTATCTGCACGCCCCGCCCCCCGCCCGCAACTCACGTACCAATAGATGAGACCAGTTTACTACTGATGTCAGAACTGCTCCGCAGGACGGTGAGGAAACGCTGTGGGGAGCCCGGCACGAAGGCAGCCCGCCGGGCACACCTGGGCACAGCCACCCCCCAGGTGCGGGTGGCAGGGTGGGGGGGGGGGTGAGGGTTCTTTCTAGTTACACACTTGAGATTAAAATATTTTGCAGATGAATTAAGAACCTTATGTAATTTCAACCACTGTGGCCTGAAATGAAACTGTTTCTACAAAAGATGAGAACCTGCCTAAAGCACACGTTGCAGCCTGCAAATCGAAAGTCTCAGTAAAGGCACGGCCAGGCATTCACACCGCCTTGGTGCAAAATAACGTAGACCAAATGTGTTTTTAATTTTCTAGTCAGTACGTAAATGAAAACGTTGCCCCTATTTTAAAACTGGAGTCGATCCCAAAAGGTTAGAAAAGCAACTCCCAGTACAACTATTAACCAGTTACACGGTCACTTACATGCTTGTCCGCCCTGAGGCCTAAATAAAGTCATTATTCAAGACCAACTCACCCAATCATCCGACAGAAAGGTAACTCTGTTCCTCGCAAAATAAAACTCATCCATTCCTGTAAACCTGAACTGGGGGTGTCCGAGTCATTTCAGGGAAACAGGTTCTTTTGAAAGATTCGGTTCTTCTCCGAAGCCGCGACATGACGACCTCAGGAAGAGTTGGTTTTCTACTAAGAAAGTTGGGTTGTGTCCGAAGGGCCTGGCTGTCTGGCCCACGTGCGTCCCTGCCCACCCCGGCTCTTGGCTCTGGGGGCAGAGCCCAGCTTGAATGGCACGGAGAGGCCTGAGAGCCGGGCCCTGGGGGGCACCGGTCTGGCTCTCTGCGGAGAGTGGGTGTGTGTGAGAGAGAGAAGCAGGGAACGGCACGCACCCCCACCCCCCTCTGTTGGCAGAATTCAGGCCTTTTCCCGACGCTGTTCTTGGATGACAATGGAGCCACAAGTCCCAGGAGGGAGTTTTCCCCTTAAAATGAGCTCAGGCTTCTTGGCAGCTGCACGGACACCTTTGGCCACAGGGCCCGTTACCAACTGTGCTCCGATGGTCCCAGAAGTGACCTGAGCGGAAGAGGCAGTTTCTGCAGGTCCCACCCCCACCTCAGCTCCACCCACGTTATGGAACTGAGGCCTGTGCACACCTGAGTGGAGCAGAGGATGGTCCAATGTCTTCCCAATGCCCACGCTGCCCAAAGTCAACGGACAAGGTGCATTTTCTGCATCCAGTCATCGTGGACTCGGAGGAAAAAGACTGCACTTGGAAACAGGTGCCAAGTCCTTTGGAAGGGTGTTAAGTTCCCCCAGACAAGCCCCATCCTCGGTCAGTGACTCCAACACTGTGCAGAGCTGGGATTCGGCCGCCCATCTGCGCTGCCAAGACCAGATTAACCCACCAAACATATCTGAGTGGATCAAGGCTGGGGAATTCCCTTCGTAATTTCACTGGGTCCGCCCCACCTGGAAAAGCGTTCATCCCTCCTTCACCTTTATTTTAAAGTATTTTTCCCACGTCTGCATGATGGACGTCTGTGTGCGCTTTCCTGAAAGGTGATCTACAAACCTAACCAAGCCGCTGCCACCAGCCAGGGCAGCCGGGAGGCACCGGGACTGCTCAGTGACCACTGTGCACCTGCTCCGTCCCACAGGGACGTCTCCTGACCGCTGGCCTCCCTGGTGCTCCCAATGCCCTACCGTTGCCCCGGCAACCACCCTAGTGGGCAGAAGTAGCAGTGGTCTCCTAGAGGCTCAGCCCACAAGCCACCTGCCCCCCCTCGTGCGCTCCTGATTCTGACCCAAACTCCTACACACAGGAGCCAACCCCTCTTGGACTGAACTTGATGACCCCCCCCCCCCCAGTTTGGTCCACGTTCTGACCTCTGACATCCTCACAGGGTCCCCAGTGATGGCACCGCCACATTCCGGGGTGTCTAGTCACGTCCACGCAAGGGCGACGTTCAGGTTCCAGGAACAGGAAGGGTTGTGCGGTGGGTGCGGCCCAGCCCTCTGGTCCAGGGAGACGGTGCTGGCTTTGCAAACTCCTCTTGACAGTGGGCTCCGGTGCGGATGTGGTCGCGGTGGTCTTTCGGAGCCCATGCACCTCCCAAGTTCCGGAGTGTAGCACAGGGTCCCCCTGAGGACCAGGGGCAGGTTCTTTCTCAGCTCCCTTCTGGCAAACAGGCTCTGGGCTCCCCCTTCATGGTTAAGCCAAGAACAGTCGGCTTCGGGTGTCTTTTTGCTTCGACTTTGTGTCTTCCCATCAACTGTGTTCAGACTCAAATTCAACTAATTTTTACTCGGTTCCTGCCAGGTCCCAGATGTTGCTGGGGGTATCTTCAAACATGTGACCTGTCCCATCCCCACTGCAAGGTGTGCACCTGTGGTCACCCATTTTCCAAGTAAGGAAACGGGACAAGGAAATGGCTGATCCTTACGAAGGGCCCCAGACAGCGCCCCCACTCCTCGGCCACGTGAGGACACTGGTCCCATTCCTGACTGTTGACAAAAGGCCTGACCACCTCCCCGCATTGGGTTGAGGGTGCAATGTGAATGTGGGGGCCCTAGCATTCAGCCTGCAGCAGGTGGTTGCTTTTCAGGAGCAGAGTTGGAAGTTCAGAAACTTGCCCGAGGTCCCAGCGTGGGGGATGGTGACCAGGAAAAAAACTAACTGCAAGCGAGAGCTGTGCTCCCACATCCCAGTCTCCCGGGACACCATGCAACACAACTTCCCTGACGGGCAGGGCGAACTGACGCCCAGGACAACGCACCCCTGCCGAAACATCTGCCTGGCCGTTCATCACACCCCCTGGTCACCCCACCTGGCCTCAATATGCAAATGTTCTCTGCAACCCACAGACACAAGCCACGGCAGCCACTCGTTCACTTACCAACAGACAAGGTAATTTTCCAAACACAAACGGCTGGGAAAGGTGAGGGGGAAGCCACCCAGGTGGGTCCCAGGAGACACCTGGTGGGTGGCTGGAACTTACCTCCAGCACTGCTGATGCACTGATAAATTAGAAACACCTGAACAGGATTATGTCCTCCACTGAGACCCTCAGGGAAGGATCCAATTTACCAATTAACCCTGATTCTACCCATGGGAACAACAGCTCCCCAGGCCTCCCAGTAGCGATGGAACCAGGCGGGACCCCTGTGCCACTCCTGTTGGTGTGGTGACACCTCTGGCCCTGTGGGAACTTCAGGACCCCCTGCAGTTAAAACCTTGGCCTGTCACACAACGTACAGAGCCCCGGGACTGACACTGTGCCCGTGTCGCCCATGATCTTCACGGGATCTGCTCACGGCCCCACTGTCCCCAACTCCAGGCACGGCTGCAGCGAAGCAAGGACTCAGACCCCAGGGCCCCATGAGGTGGGAGGAATAGGGGTCCTGGGGGTCGCCCAGTGGTCTCACGCCCGTGCCCCAGCCTAAGTGACGAGCACACACGCCACTTCCCACGCTGCAGCTCAGCTCAGTGCGCATGCGAGGTGACAGCACTTGCTTGTTCCACGTGGTCCCTGCACACTCGGCGCCACGGCTGAGCTGCTCACAGCGGCTGGCAGCAGGGTAACCTCTCTCATCCTCCCCATCCCCAGTGCTGCTGTGCCAGCTCTGCGCCCACGGTGACGAGGGCAGTGCTGCCTCAGGCCTCTTGTGAGAAGCTGGGCCTCGCCAACTCAGGGGCGTTCCTGCTGCTGGGCATGGGCTGTCACAGAGCACCCAAGGGCCCTTGCGTGACTCCACGAAGGCTGTGACCTCCTGTCGGCACTCAGCCCAGCAGCAGGTACTGCGCCCATGAGCCCAAGGCGCCTCGCTGACCCACCTGGGGCCGCACAGGAGCCAGAAACCCGGGCAGAGGGACGACTGTTCCTGGGCCCAGACCCCCCAGCACGGCAGGTCAGTGCAGGACACTGCAGGTGCCGGGACACCCCTCGCCCACTGGGAACCACAACCAGTCAAGGCCACAGGCTTGGGCACAGGTGAGAGATCCTGCAAGTCTGAGAGTCACGGGCCTACCCATCCCCACTAGGGCCCACTTCCCAACACCCCCAAAGCCACCAGAGAGCGCTGAGTCTGACAAGGACGTGATGGACTGACAGCCGGGACACTCCACAGACCTGAGAGGTCATGGGGACCCCAGGCCCCCTTTGCCCCAGAACTGTCCCTGGTCAGCAGCTTAAGACGCATCATGAGGGGTCTGTGGGGACTTGTCTTCCAAAGCCAAGTGCAGTGTCTGTGCCTTGTTCTTCCCGCCCACCCAGGGCCGCGGCCTGAGCTCACCGTCCCCTCGCGGGTGTCAGTGGGCCGACTGCAAAGCAGACCCGTGGCCGGAGGTTCTTGTTTTCCTGCTGCTGTGGTTTCACTGAGCCCCGTCCACCTGTCAGCACCCCAACAGCCCCCTTGAGGACGGGGCAGGGGAGGGACTGGGGCCACCTCCACACAGGCTGTGGGCTTGGGGCATGAGTTTTCAGAAGCCAAACTGCACCCGGGCCCATTCAGCTCGAGAGCCAGACAAACTGCAGCGCCACGGGATACTGCCCATGGGGCCAGAACCCGCCGTCACTGAAATGAGGGTTTAAAAGGCACGTCTGTGCATGTTAGGGAATTTTCTAAGTTTAAGTGGATTATCTTCAGAGCCAAATACTCGGCTACCATACAGGGTTGGACAGAAGTAGTGTGCACTTGGGTGTGGTTGGTAGGGTAATAACACGGGTGCAATAATTTACCGTTTTCGTTGGAACGTTTCACCTAAAATGTCACAGGGTGAGCCTGAGTATGAGCTTGTTATGCTAGAGGATTATGCACTTACGATTTTGTAATAAAAGGGGGGCGTTGTGTGTGGTGGGCCCTGGATAGAAAAGTCCTCTGCTGGACGTCAGGCCACTCCCGGCCAGTGAACCAACTGATGTCAGACAAGCCGGCGGCTCGGCTCTGGTGGACGGCAGGGTGCAGGAATGCCTGCCACCAGCCCTGGGGCGGGCTTCCCAGTTCTACAGGGAAATGTTTCCACGGTTGGGCCCTCCGCTGAAGGGATGGTCCCTCTGCAGTGACAGTGCCATGTGTGTGTGTGGCCAGGGGGCTGGGAGCTTCCTAAGGGTCCGTCCTCCAGGACCTTGTGGCCCGAGCTGCCTCCAGCATGGCCCGGGCACACGTCCCGCGTTCTGCAGACAAGGGCTTCGAAAACAACAGAACCCTCCTGCTGTCTGCTCACTGGGTTCCCCACGCAGTAACCGGTCACTGCTCACTGTGCCTTCGTTACTGCAAGGGTTTTCAAGCTGCTAACAGAAACCATTAACTCCCAGAAGCACTCTGGGAGAATTCATAGCAGTTACAACAAATTCTAAAAAGAAAGATCAAACCCAGTGAAAATTTCAAGGTGTAAAAAGAGCTTTAAAAAGCTAAACGCCAGGATATCAGTGATGCCAAGAACTTAGGTCATTTCCTTTTTGCTATCAAAGAGTCTCTTTAAAATGTCGTAACAGCAGCATTTTTCTAAAATGCACACCAGCCCCAGAGGAGCTGGTCACGAAACGCCCGTCCCAGATGAACAGGCTGGCGGCTTGCGTTCCTGCCTGGGAGGCAGCACGGCCTCGGGAGAGGTCCTGCCATGTCCACAGCGAGGGACACCCACAGGCAGAGCCAGGCTGGCGCCCAGCTCTCTGTGAAGCACACACCTGCTGCTCTGCGGTCGTCGCACCCGGTCACACACTCAGACAATGCAGTGAAGCCACGCTGCACGAGACACCCTGAAGAGGCTAAACCAGCACCACGCGCAGGCTGAGCGCAGAGTTCGGGCACGTGGCCACGCTCCGGAGAGGCAGCTGCATCCAGAATACACCTTGGCAGAGGCCAAGGGGCCGGGTCCGAGGACAGAAGGTGGCGCAGGCCCTGGTCTGGTCCGCAGACCCCCCTCAGAGAGCTGGTCTCTGTCATCAGGTGCCTGGTGCTCAGAGCCCACCACACTATTGCATCTGCAGATCCACTCTACTCTTCATGCCTCTTGGGTCAGCTCTTCCCACTCAAATGGCAAAACAGAAACCCCCTTGAAACAGCAACGGAAACCAAGAGACACGCTCACCAACAGGTCAGAATACTTGGTCAGACGGCGGTCAGACGGCCCTCTGCCGGCGCTCAGAGCCGCACCTGCACCATGAGGCAACAGCCGACCCCGGCCGGGAGCTGCAGACATGGGCCATGCCAGGCCACCGGAGCCCACCACACACTCAGGACCACACAGAGCGCACGGTACTGGGAAGCTCTGGATGAACCCTGGTGGAGCCTTGCGCAGTGGCGGGCCAAAGGCTGCAAGCTGCCGTTCCTTGGCGTCACCATAGAAACAAGACATCGTGGAAGATGTGATATTGTCAAAGGACTGAAAAATGTAAGTCTCAGCAGGAAAAAACGGGAAACTCGAAGGATTTTTTTTTTCCTCCCAGAAAAAAGCAAAATTCTTTCTTCTCTGCAACAGCAGCACTTGGTTTCACCATAAACACCTCTCTCCGTACCGGGGACTTCCTGAGGACCCGCCAAATGGCGTTTACTCTGCCAGTGGGTTCGCAAGGAACCATCCCCGCGCGCGAAGTTAAAATGCCTGCCTGCAGCTACTCAGCCTTCCGTTGCGCGGAGCCTGACTCACATTGGACACGCTCGCCCTCCTGGCTGAGGTCCTGCCGCCTGGCCCCGGGCTGCAGCCCACCTGCCCCTGCCAGTCAGGACCACCGCCCCTGGGGGTCCTCAGGCTGGCCCATGCATGGCTCCTGTGCACAAGGAGGAACAGGCATGCCCTTCCCGCGCCAGTTCCCCAAGGTCTCCTGCGAGCGTACTGCGCACAGCTGGTGCGGGCGTCTCCTGGCTGCCCAGGCCCTTCCCTGCTCCAGGCACGGAACTAGAAACAGTAGTCAGTGCCATTGGGTGGACAGCTGGGCTGGGCCTGGCCCCCAGGTGTTTGGTCCATACCAATCTGCATGTTGCTGTGATGGTGCTTTTGAAAAGGAGACTTCAGCCCTGGCTGGGGTGGCTCAGTGTACTGAGCACTGTGTCCTGCAAACCAAAGGGTCGCTAGATCGATTCCCAGTCAGGGCACATGCCTGGGTTGTGGGCCAGGTCCCCAGTAGGGGGCACACGAGGGGCAACCACACATTGATGTTTCTCCCTTTCCCCCCATGCTCTAAAATTAATAAGATCTTTAAAATGGGACTTTGGGTAAACCAAGTGACTGACCAAGTGGGGGTGGGCCTCATCCAATCAGGTGAAGGACTTGCTAGAAAGAAACCAAGGACGCCTGAGCAGGGGGGTGTTCTGCCTGCATTTGGAATAAAGACAGGAAGAGGCGTCGCACACGCATGTGCTGGAGCAAGAGCTGGAGAGAATGGCTGCGGTGTCCCAGGGGCCCCAGCACAAGGCGCCTGAGCGAGCAGCTGGGGGCTGCCAGCAGGAGGGACAGACAGAACAGGAGGGACAGACATGGCACTCACAGCTCCGTTTACTGAACGTTGAAGCCTCTGTCCAGACCTCCTGCTCAGAAAGGTCCTTTCGAAGTATCCCTGGCTCACGGACAGACCAGACCCTGGCCACCCGGGAGCTCAGGTGAGGCTGCCCACAGGGTCACTGTGGCCCCGCATCTGCCAACACCGCATCTACTCTGCAGCCCCGGGGTCAAGAAGGAACTTCGACTTGCAAGTCTTGCTGTTAAATACATCTGTTGAGGCTGTGGCCACCACGGACAGCGATTCCTGCGATGGGTCTGGCACGAGCACACGGAAGACCTTCCGGAAAGGACTCACCGTTTCGGACGCCACTGAGAACATCTGTGATTCACAGGAATAGGTCAGAACATGAGCAGGACTTTAGAAGAAGCCGGACCCGTCGCTTGTGGGTGACCTCGGGGAGGAAAGAGACGCAGACAGGGAGGGCACAGCGCGATACCAGGGTTAGAAGTGGGACCTGAGGGTGGGGCTGAGCTGCTGCAGCCCCACAGCCTCGCCTGGAGGGGTGAGCACAGGTGCTTCCAAAGAACCACCAACGGGCAGCTTCCTAAGAGGGACTCAGCCCCTGGTACAGAAGCTGTGAAGTCGCTGCAATGACAACAGGTTTAAAACATCACGTACACTTACAGTTGACAGAGTGTGAGAGGACTGGGCCTGATTTTGAAGGAAGTTCTGTGGGTAAAATGCTATTAAAACAGCATTGCACAATACAAGACAACTGGCCGTGAGAGGAAAAGTCAATCGATGTGGTCAATGTTATCGCTGTCATCTTCAAAAACACTGCCGCAGGCACCCTGACCCGCAGCAGCTGCCAACCTCCAGGCCCCACGCTCTGCCGGCAGGACTTGCTGAGGGCTCAGAGGACGGTCAGCATTTTTCAGCAATAAAGTGTTTTTAATAAAGGCATGCACATTGTTTTCTTAGACATAACGCGGTAGCACAGTTAATTCACAATGCTGGAGTGTGACGTCACCTTTACCTGTGCTGGGAGCCAATGCCACCATGACTCACATGACTGCAGGGTATGTGAGCTGCTGCAGTGGTCGAGCCTGTGGCACCTCCCAGGTGTGCGTGGGGTTTTACACAGGTCACACAATCAGTAAGGCCACGTGTAGCATGAGGGAGACGACCGCAGAGTCTAAATAGGCCCTTGAGTTCTTGCTGACGCAGAGAGGCCTTTATGAAGGGGACGTGGGTTTATTTTACCAAGTGAGGTACCTTCCACTGTGAGCCAAAGTCACGCCGGAAACACTAAGAGACTCGGAACGTCCTGACTTGGCATTTCCCGAGAGCACAGCCTCTGTTTGCCACGCAGATCCATGAGTCACTTTCTATATTTGGGGAAAACTCATTGTGGTGCAAAGTAAGACTATTGTTTTCATTAAGGTACATTCATAGTTCTCATTTCTGACTCTTCAGACTCAGTGTAACTGCTGAGTTGTGCACTGGTGAGTGCACGTGAAATTAATGCTCTTAAATGCCCTTTAATGGTCTGCATCACAAATGTGTGCCTGGACAAAAGACTAACAAATGTCACAAATTGCCCCAGTCAGTTCTCAACAATTCACCATGTCAGTCAGTGTAACTATGAGGAAAACAGCCGTTTCCAGGCTCGTAGTTAAGATATTCGTAGAACATCAACATCCGTACACTTCATGGAATGAATGATCTCAATTCCAAACAGTCACAGTATAAATTTGGGTAATGAAGTGAATACAAACTTAAGCTTCATAGACTTCAAGTTCCCTGTAACGCCTGGTATTTCAGAAAGTCAAGCAAAGGAGGATCAGAAGTAAAGGGAGCTGGAGCTGGAGCTGTCCCGGAGGAGGGAAGGAAGGGGGGAGGCACGGGTGGCAGGGACGGCTCCCTGTGGGGGCACAGATGTTCCAGCCCCGCAATGCGCTGCACACGAGACCCCATGTGGGAAATTCCTCCTCCACTTGAGTGCAACTCCACCTGAAACGGGGCTCCTTTCGAGGAAGAAATCATTACAATTGGCCACATCTCCTTGCTTTGACTAATAGTAAACCCACAGTTAAATCTCGTATCTAAATAATTACTTGTGGTCGATACATATTTTAACAATTTTGACATGTATTTTAACATTTCAATATAATTCAGTGTAAGTCTATAGCAGACCCTTTTTTAAAAAAAGTTTCATAAAACTTGGCTTTTAAGTAAGATCAGGAAATAATACCTAAACCCTACCCTGTCCTCCTTTTAAATGGTTCCAGGAATAGCCTATCATGAATTCTACTTTTCCCAAATCAAATTAATCACCACCGATTATCTCCACAGAGAGGCATTTTGTTCCTACCAGGTTTTTTAATCCAGGCAAAATCTTATGGAAGGGAACGGGGTGCGCACACTCCCCCTGCAGGGCACGCAGCCCAGGCACCCCAGTCCACAGATGGACACAGCATGGAGCCGCCCGGTGCCCGGCCCACGGCTGCCAAGTGTGGATTCTCTGGCAAGTGAACTCCAGAGGCAGGTGCGTCTCCTTTCGAGTCTAATCGTCCATCAGGACACCGTCAGTCCTCCTGCGAGGACACAGTGTTGCTCAGCAGAGGGTTAATTTTTCCTCCACGGGTGTCGCAGGCTCTCTGCCCCGACCCTTACCTGATCCAGGCAGTATTATTGTGCACCGCCCCTCCTCCCTGGCCAAGGACACTTTTTAGAAGAGAGAATGTAGGAATGGGAAGACCAAGAAGAATCAAAGGAGAAAAAGAAGCCTGAAAATATGTTCTTCTCGTTTTGGCCAAAAGTCCACAGAAGTATGTCTGAATTACGACCACAGCACACATCAAGGAGGGTTCCCGTCTGCTCGAGTCCTGTCTCCCAGGGGCAGAAATGAAAGTGGCTGGAAGACGGCTGTGTGAGCCCCTCACATCCCCATAGCCGAGAGCGCTGGCCAGGGCTGGGCCGCGGGTCCTGCCCTTGCCTGGGAGGAGGTGGGGGTGGTCCCCCCATCTCCCTTCCTTCAGGGTGTCTTCATCTGAATCAATCTGGATGCTAGTGGGCATGTTCCTGTCCCCCCCACCAGCCGGGGCTTAATGGACCAACAGCAGCCATGGGGCCCGCGCGCTGCTGCAGAAGGCAGAACACTTTTCAGCGTTCTTTCTCTGACACCACGGAGATGACACTGAGTCTAGAACATGCGGCAATTTTTCAATTGCACAAACTTCCCAGCTCAGTGGGCAACCTGACTGCAGCAAAGACTCGACAAACCACGAATGAACGGAACCGAGCTGGGGGGGTGGGGGGGGAGAAGCACTGTGGGTAATTTCCTCTTAAAATGTTTAGCATTTGCTCTACTATTAATCAGAAATATGTGACAATAGCAATAACTGAGAATGATCACTGAGCTTTTTCTCCACGAGAGAACCTCTGGGGCAAGCACGTGGGTTCAGTTTTCACCGCACCCACAACCTCACAGGGCAGGTGTATTGTTACCCATATTATTGTGACTTCAGGGTCTAGCGCCCATTAGAGAAATACAGCCAGTTCAACCCTTATTATTCCCATTGTGAGAAAGTAGACCCCCCATATCAATGCAAATGTCGTTAGGTTTTGTAGTCATTCCCTCAGCAAAGCCTTATTCTAAACTTTAATATGCCAGACAACACCCACGTATGCAAATGAAGTGACGTGCACATAGCCTCTTGTCATATAGTGGCCACAGTCCCTGTGACATTCCTGCTTTCCAAAGCCTCCCAAGCTCAAGAACTTAGAATTCCAGGCAGCCAGTCGCTCCCTCAAAGCGACATTTAACACGATAAACGTCCAGTCCCATACACTGGACGGCTCTTCAGAGTGCCATGTAAGGAAATTGGACCCAGTATAAGTTTTCCACTTGAGGGTCATTTTTTAAAGTTGGGAACATTAGCATCCACGATTCATGCTGGAACTGAGCAAACTAGCGGTCCCACGTGCACGCCGAGCCGCAGGGCCTCACCCCTCACGCGTTCAGCACTGGGGACAGAGCCTACGGCACCCTGTTCTCTTGCCCTTCCCTCCCTTTGTCTTTGTGACACCAGACAGGGCTCTGCTTCCCTCATATCGGCCCCGTGCTCTGAGGCGCCAGCGCAGACAGCGATTCCCAGGGGAAGCTAGTCCACATGAGCTTCCCAGGCACCAAGAAGGAAGTCAGAGTGTGTGCCTCTGACAGCTGACAGACCCAGTGCCCACTGTGCCGGACGGCTAGCTCGGCAACCCATGGAAGATAAAGCTGCAGAAAGTTCTGGAGTGCAAGCCCTCCCAAGTCCACGCCCAGGCCACTCACCACGCTCTCATGCCCAAACACACATTCCCGACCTGTCTCCCTCCCTCCCGCACTTACCCACACACAGAACCAAAGTGACATCAATATGATAGCACTGACAATAATAAGGACACTGATGTGTGGGGTCACAGATGGTGCACATTTGAGCCTTTGTCACTTAGCCACCTCCCAGCTCTTCAGAACACCATGCGGCTCCTGACCACAGTCCCCATCATTTTCCCTTAAATGACTTCTCTCAGCTGTTATAAAAACGCCAGCTGCTTGTCCAAGCCCAGTCAAAAGCGACTCCCTCTGTGGAACTGTCACTGGTCCTTCCAACCCAAATTAACTGACTTGGCGTCCCATGTCCCTGCTGCTTAGAAAGGCGTTCTTGCTGACCACGGACTCCTGGTATTACCTCTGCCTCTCTCCCTGACCGGAGTACAGCCTCACTCAGTGTACGAATCATGTTTTAATTGTCTGCTGCTCCAGCGCCCAGGAGAGCTCTGGTGTACGGCTCACGGTCAATAAATGTCTGTGAGATAAATGTGTGGCCATCGGAACTAACCCCCTTGTTGGGGAACCCGGTTCCGTGCATAAAGCCACAAGCAACAGGACAGGCAGCATATAAAGGCCGGAGCAGTGCTCAGCACTCCATCTGTTACTCCCCCCGCAGGCGAGCGATAACTACTGCTAACCTGGTTTTAGGTTTTTTTGAAATGCAATTTCAACAAGATAATCCAGCACAAGGAGCTACTTATATATATTTATAGATTTATATTGAAATAGTGCTTAAGAGAATAAAAGGACAATCCCAGCCTGAGGAAAAAATATTTGCAGACACATACCTGGGATCCAAAAAATTCTTATCATCAAGAAACAAACAACCCAATTTAAAAATATGCAAAAGACCAGAACATTTACAGGTGATACATAAGCACATAAAAACTCACAATGGGGGGACTTGGGGCAAAGCCAAACATATTCTGATCACGGAACCCAGCAATTGCACTCCTGGGTATTTACCCAAAAGAGCTAAAAACTGATGTCCACACAGAAACCTGCATGCTAATGTTTATGGCAGCTCCATTCACAGTGGACAAAACTTGGAATCAACCAAGATGCCTTTCAGTAGGTGAGGAATAAATACACTGAGGTCCATCCACACAACGGATGTTGTTCGGCTAAAAAGAGATGAGCTCTTGAGCCATGAAAAGACGTGGAGGAAACAAGTGATGGAAGCCAGTCTGAAAAGGCCACATACTGTGAGAGTCCAACCCTGTGACACATCCTGGAAAAGGCGAGACTATGGGGATAGTGACAGATCAGAGGTTGCCAGGGGTTGGGAGAAGGGATGGCCTGGTGGAGCCCAGAGGGTTGTATTCTACATGACACATGGTGTTGGGGACACGACACGAGGCATTTACCCACACAGGATGCGCAGCAGAGACTGGGCCTGACCCTGTGACCCCAGGGACTGTCAGAATTGAGACGTGATTCACGTTAAAAGCAGAGACCCTAACAGCGCCACTATCCCCTGCTCCCAAAACCATGTGGTGACATGCGGCTGTGTGTCCCAGGGCCAGCGAATGCCAAGGGTCCCCCAAATTCGTAGGCCACAGTCCTCACCACCAGGACCTCAAAATGGGACCTTACTTGAAGACAGGTCCCTGCAGATATCATGGGTTAAGAGAAAGTCACAGTGGAGCAGAGTGGCCCAAATCCTACAAGGTGACCTTATAAGAGGAGGACTTTGGAGACAGAGAGAAAGCCGTATGGAGATGGAGGGAGAGACAGGCAATGCCACCACCTGCCAAGGATTTCCAGAAACCAGGAGCTGGGAGAGGCCCGGGGAGACCCTCCCTGAGCCCTGAGAAGGTGCCCACCCCGCTCGTGGACTTCCGTCCTCCAGGGTGAATGGCCTGCACACAGAGGGGGAGCTACTTCCTTTTCCCAAATCTGTACACCGCTAGGAAGGATGCAGCCAGCAGCAAAGTGTCTAACACCCTCCACAAGCCAAGACCGAGAACAGTCTGGAGCAAGGTCACCCACAGGAGGCAGTGCCGGGCGGGCGCGGACACCAAGGTCCCAGCTCAGATGGCCCAGCCCCTGCTCTCTGCAGAAGGACCCGTGGGCCCAGGCTTCTCAACCCTCTGCAGGTGCTCAAGGAGACCCCAGAGTCAGACAACCCCCTTGTTTTTTGCTACTTGCAGGCCACGTTTTCTCCTGGGGAGGCATGCCTCAGACCCGTCCTCAGACCACCCTGCTTCCGACAACGCCCCGTTGTAACCACGGTCAGGACTTACAGACTCATCCTTGGTTCCTCCAGCAAGGACGACTGTCCCCCATGTAAAGGTGAGAGGCGGGGGCTGTGGGTCGTCCCCATGGCCCCTGGGCTCCCCTCCACGCGCACTTGGGAGCAAAGACAAGCATGAGAGTTGGGTGCGGGGATGTCGCAAAGGCTCCAGTCCGCTTTTGCAGCCGCGCTGCCCTCCAACTCCACTCCTCCGTCTGCAGGCTCTGCCCCTGGCCCCGGGCGATGAAAAGGTAATTGCAGAGGACGATGGGAACAGGGATGGGGGGAGAATGACCCAGCGGAGGGGCCACATGCCCCTTGCTGGAGAGGAAGCAGCTCTGGAGAACGGTCTGCAGCCCCCTGGCCAGCAGAGCTTGGAGCTAGCATGTCACCTGCCCTCCCGCTGAAACTTCCACCAAGGCCCCAGCCCCCACAAACACTTCACACGACGGACAGTCCACGCGCCATGAGGCAGCCTGACTGCTGAGCAGGCAGAAAATCCCCCTGAGCTCCGCATGGTCCTCCTCATTGGGAAAGGAACTTTCCGCTTTGCCCAAATGGAACAATCTCTAGCTATTAAAAAAGAAAAAAAGAAAAAAAAAAACCTGAGAAAGAATGAGAGGGAGAGGGGGAAAAGAGGGAGGGAAGGAGGGCGGGGGCACCATCACGTGGATCCCTGGAGTATCTCAAAGCGCTCGCCTGTCTGCCCAGGACAGCTGGGATAGTGGCCTTTGTGGAAACCAGCCCTTGTTGCACTCTGCTCTCAACCCTTCAGCCTCTTTCGGGGGCTGTGGGGGGAGAGCAGCATTCACCTGACACAGCCTCGTGGGGGAGCTGGGCTCTGCATTCACGGCTGCCCAGCCACAGCGTCACACCTCTGAGTGCCCGGTGACAGGGTAGAGTCCTGCCATCTGCATTCAAACAAGGTCCTACTGGTGGCCAACAGCCCACGGCAGGGTCGGGGGGAGGCTGAGGCCAGGGCCTTTCACCAAACATGTTGACTTTCCTTGGGTAGAGCTGAACCAGGTTTACGGGATCCCCAAGAACAAACCAGGGCCGTCTCCAACCTCACCTGAGCCATAATGTTGCTTACAGGACAGACAGACAGAGACAGATGGGGGTGGGGTGGAGTGGAGTGGGGAGCAGCGAGGCAGACCGCCCCTGCCCCGCCACCCCCCCCCCACCCAAGGTCACCAGCAGGTCAGAGGCTGCAGCTCTGGAGGGCTCTACTCGGGAGCTGAGCGGCTGCCAGTCAGGCTGCCTGGTAGAAAGGGGGGTGGGCAGGGCCAGGGCAGCATGACTGGGGAGGCGGGGATTCCCCGCACTGCATGCCTGCCCCACATGGAAGGGCGTCCGCTTTCTTCTGCATCTCATCAGATGGGCCATGAGCCAACAGCGAGCACACTGCCCCCTGATCCTCAGCGTGCCCTTCATCTTTGTGAATCCTAGACGTGTGCCCAGGTGGTCGGTCTCATTCTGAAGGGTCAACATGCGAAAAAGCAAGAACTTAATCCACTGGGTTCTGTCACACATGGGGGAAGAAATCTCCACACAGTGACAGGACAGAGCCTCAGGGTCACTAAGGTCCTGTACCAGGGCCGCTACCAGGTGTGGAGGAGTCACCCAGCCAGTGCACGTTCCTGTGGCCCAGTGCGGTCCCATGTGCCCCGCACCATGTCCAAGTGTACCTCGCCCTGCAAGGGTTTCACACGCGAAGGCAGCTTCTCAGGGAGGGCGTGTGTAATTCATTTGGGTCCGTTCGTCACTCTGCCAAACCCTGACCACACACACGAGCTGCTGTGCGTTATTTCTGAGTCGCACATCCCCAGCGGTACTTGTGGCGCCGATAGAACATAAGACAGACATCTCTGTAGGCAAAGGTAGTTAGAGGGACTGTCTCCACTCAGCTACCTTTACGGCGTCTCAGCCCAGTGTTTTAATAAACAAGAGGTTTGGTTGTTGCGTTACCTCCATCAGGGCTCAGTGTTTCTGGTAAATAAATGGATACACTGTGACGGCAGGAAAAACAGCTCCAGGCGTTTTCCTAGGGTTTCTATCTGGGAACCGTCTTGGACGGTGCAAACCCCCTGCGTTGGCTGGAGTCGGGTTCTGAGGGCAGCTCGAACAGTGGGCGTCTTTCTTGTTAGGTCAAGCAAGTGCCTCTCCGTGGCATCTGGATGAAGCAGGAAGTGATACCTGCTGGGACGACCTTGACCCTAATGCACCACGCAGCCCCTCCCTGAACGAGTTAGGCCGGAGGCTGCTCCTTCCTGGGAGGCCCGCGCGGTTCAGTGGGCGGGGAGCCCGACAGCTGCCTGCTTCGCCAGTGCCTCCCAGCAGGGGCCTGCGTGCCGTTTCCACACACAGACATGCTTCCTCATGTCTGGCACAAACCAGTGCCAGTTCCTTAACAGTGTGACATCGGAAACCACAACTCTGTTCCGGGTAGGGCCTGCTGTGCCGAAGGCTCCTACGTTCCACGGTATTTTCAACAAGAAGCCCATTCCCTCCAAGGCAGCACATGGCGGGGGCGGGGGGGAGGCATGTTGGTTTGATGCGACGTGTTCCCAAGAGGAAAGCCAGGTGGACCCCCCCCCGATGCGTCCCCTTCACAGGTGGAGCGCTTGGCTCAGGGACAGCACATGCGAGGACAGCAACGAGGACTCTGAAGCCCAGGTTTCCAAGAGTGCCTGACATCTGAGGGCACAAACTCCAGCAAGCTGAGTGGGCATGCGAATGCGTCTAGGCACTTGCAGTGACAGAGGAAGAATGAATGGAAAGGAAGCAGCTTCCTTGCAAAGATGATGTTAGAACCTCATGAAGAGAATGGGGGAGGGGAGCGAGGAGACAGGGGCCAAGGTGACCTGTCTTCCAAATGCCACCACCTTTTCCATAGCTGAAACTGGGCCCTGTGGGCTGCTGGCTCGCGCTGACAGTGCCGGGGGACATGAGGGGACACAAGGGCCAACACTTCATGGCCCAAGACCCAGCATCCGGGAAGACTCAAGCCCAAACCTGTGTGGCCCCCACAGCCACTCTGTCTCCCAGGCCCGGAAGTGCTGGCAGACCAGGCCCTGTGCCCATGACAAGCCCACATCCCCGCAGGTGGACACCAGTGCCTGCCACGTGCACGGCTTCTTGGACGGCGTTGGAAAGCTCAGTACTGCTGTGAGTTGGCAGTTGTCGGCGGGGGCCAGGAGAGTCACTGTGCTGACAAAATACACGGGGAGGGGCATAAGTAGGTTTACAGTTGTTTGTATGGAAAGTGGCCCATAAGCAACAAACAACACACATGAATAAACTGTGTTGTGCAGCCACCACTGCAAACCTGCTTCTATATGTTATCGTCTCCCACGTGTATATGAAAAACAAATAAAATAATACATTAGGAGAATAAATCTAAACTTCACACACACCTGGCCCAGGGCGACAAGCAGACCCAGGTCCCTGAGTGGCGTGGCATCACATGTTCCGGCTGCATGCACACCTGTGCAGTCCCGGACAGGGGACTGGTCCTCCCAGGGCCTCAGGAAGCTGCCAACTGTCTCCCCACTACAGGTCGCCGAGGGGCCCACCCTCTACAGTTCCCAGTAACCCGAGAAGGCTCTCCGGGAATTCTTGGGAGCCCAGTATTCCGACGGACGGACGGACGGACGGTTCCGTGAAGCTGCTTGGGGACTCGGACAGTCACAAGGCTGCCGCCAAACAATCACGTCGCTAAACAAGAGCAGCCAAGGGCCCAGCAGCGGGGTGACTCCCGCAGGTGGCTGTGCATGGTCTGCCCCAGAGAGGGGCCCCGGCACCCAGCGCACTCACAGGGCCCCTGTGCCGGCAGCACGTGCACCTGGCTACAGGGTCCTCAGCGGACCACCAGCCTCCTCACACACAGGACCCCCACGCCCCCCAGCCACACTCTGCAGAGAAGCATGTCCTGTGCTGTGTGCTGAGTACCAGGGACGGAGACTCAGGCCTCGCGACGCTGCCTCCGCCCCTCCCGGACACAGTGTCCACGGCAACACGTGGACAGGAAAGCAGTGTCGCAGGAACTGCTCTCGAAATAGAGCAGCTGCGATGTTTCTCTTGATGTGAAAAATGCTAGTTTTACTCCCAGTTATTAGCTTGAAATAATCATGAATAAAATAACGACCCGGGGATCAAATTTCTGGTGACGGCTGTGTCTTGGAAATCAACTTACCAAGTCAGTCTCAGCACAGCCTCTGTGCCCAGACACAGCGAAGAAAAACTGCGTGTTGGAAACAAGGGAGCGGATGAAGGCAGTCACCAATACTGTGTGGAGGCGTGGTTGCTCAGAAACCCCTGCACATGTGTCCTCTGGGTGACAAACACACGCCGAGAACACGGTGACAGCACCCAGCCTGAGGCAGGGCTGCCCCACAGTCACGCCTCCCAGAGCCTCGAAGGTGGGTTCTGAGAGTCAGGTGCGGGGAGGGGCGTGGGTGTGCCTGCATGTGCACAATCACACTTCCTTCCCAACAAGCGTGTGGGCCATCATAGTGAACATGGGCTACAAAGACCAAACACCCTCCCTCCGTCTTCACGTACAGCCAGCAGAGTCTGACTGCGCGGTGCTAAGTGTGCAGGGTGGCCCGTGTAGACGGCGTTGACACTGCTTTTTAGAGAAAGTCCGTTGAACGCACTAACACAGACCCACTCGTGTAAGAGACGGGAAGCTGTCGCGTTGAACGGTATGCGAACACCAGCACAGAAAGCAAAGCGCTGGGCGGCTGTCCGTGGTTCAGGCAGGTCCGGCGGCAGCCACCCAGCTGTCCATGGCGCCAGCCCATTGCTGTCACGCCCACAAGCCTGTGTGCGACTCCCGTGGCCGCATGCTTCAACACGCACACGGTCACTGCACCTCACTTATTTTCATGTTCGTCGCTGGTTTAACCATCAAGAAACTGAAGTGACTTCAAATACACGCAGTGTCCGTCATGGAAACGAGGGGTATGGACTGAGGGTGAGAATTCAACTCCATCACGACTCTGCCCACTCCTGGGGTAGGTGTCCACTGGTCTCCAGGACCCTGACATGTCCCGCACGTGGACTCTGCGTGAAACCCTGTGTCATGGAGCCCCACGCGAGGCCGTTTCCTGACTGTGCCGCACAACCCCACCCTTGGGGAAGGCCCGTCCAGTGAAGGACATCAGAGGTGACAGGTCATCATGAGCACTTGTTGCTGAGCGGAAATGAGGTCCAAGAGGCCAGAAGCGCCATGGGCTGCTAGAGGCCACGGAATTTCCCCCAGACAGCAGCCTCCCAGCACCTGAGCTTCGGGGACAGAATCATGAATGAAACTGCCGACGCTCACCTAAACATGGACACGCCAACAGCCCTGTTCCTCGGACACGCTCAGTGCCGCGCGGAGTGGCGTGGCTGCAGGCAAGGCGTCGGGTCCTTTACAACAGGAACTTTTAAAGCCAGCACTCCCTGGGAGCCCGAGTCCCTGATACGTCCCTTTGCCAACATCCCCTTTCATCACAAAGGGGAGAGCTCGGCAGAGAGGAGGAAACGCTGGCACAGCAGGCACGCACAACGGCCCCACCAAGTCTCCCTCTTCCCTGCCATCCATGCCGGCCCCTCGCTGCTGAGTTCCCTGAGGACAAAGCCCTAGAGGGTCAGCCACCTCCGGCCTGGAGACCCCTGTCAAAGCCTGTGGGCCCTGGCACGCGTTCACCTTTGAAACCGCAGCGACCCCCGCTGCACCTCAGACGCGGTCTGCCGCCCCTGACAAGCAGAGGGCAGCCGCTTCCAAGGAGGCTTTCAGCTTCTATGGCACGAAAGCCCAGCCGCGCTTCCCAGCGCCCCAGTCCCGGGTCTTCCCCTTTCCTTTCATCCTGCTCTGAGCGCAGCAGCAGGGGCGGCGGCAGCAGCAGCGAGGCCCTGACCCCGGCACCAGCCACCACACAGGGAGCTGTCCCCAGCCTCCACTCACAGATGAAACGCAGGCTTCACAGCTGCGGAGCCGCTCACCCGCTCGCTCCCCAGGGACCATGCCCAGCGCCCAGCCCTGCATCTCGGGCCCCAGTGGCCCTCGCCCTGCAAGATGCTCCGGTCTTCAGACCTCACTGGAAACCCGGTTCACTGGAGAGTGAACTTGTCCTGCTGGAATCCCAGCAGAGCAGGTCCAGGCTGCTGTGCGAGAGCCCCCGACCCAAATCTTCCATGGCAACCGAGAGGCTCCCTGGAGGCTGGCGATTCCACCCCCCACCCCCAGTGCTGCCAGGACGTCTGTGGGGAGCTAAGCATGTCCCTGCTGAAGGCAGAGGCACCTCCAGCTCCCAGGGAAGACGGCAAGGACCGTGGGGCAAAGTCCAGGGGGTGCTGCCCCAGGAGGTCAGCAGCCGGGTGCTGCCCGCCCACTGCCTACCTGATGCCCGGGTCCGGGTGGCGCCCGTGGCGGAAAGTAGACATGAGTCATCGCACTTACCCAGGTGGCGAGCCTGCAGCACGGCTTGTAGCAACCGCTTGCCCGGAGGGAGCCCGGCTACTCAGCAAACGGGGTGCCTGGCGCCGGGGGCACGGCAAGGAGTCAGGGCAGGAGGCAGCTGCCAGCAGCAGCGGTGGCGGTGGCGCCCTGTGCTTGCAGGCAGCGGGTCAGCCAGCGTGGACACGTCGTCGGCACGGGGCTCTGCCGCCCAGGGACTGCAGCGCGCGGCATCGGCTTGCGATGCATGTCCCATATATCCCAGCACCACAGAAAACACGGATCTGGAGCCCGGTCTGGGTGGAAGCGGGGCCACTCCTAAGCCTCCACTGCCAAATGCCGCCCTGCCCTCCTCAGGGGACCGGCCATGGAGATGGAGCCTTGGTGGCCTGCAGCACTGTCCCCAGACGTAGATCACGGAAAGCAGCTGCCAGCTCCTGTTTTTTTCAGATAAACGTCTGTAATCTCATTTCACAAATGATCCCTCTTCAGGCAGCAGCGCCTGTTGTGATGATATCATTTGCTCCTGCACCATAAATGGACAACTTCCTGGGCAGCGTCACCACACTGACGCCAGGGGGGCTGTGTGAGGGCCGGGCGGGCGCTCGCAGAGCCATCCACCTGCTGCACCCCTTTGGTGGGCCCAGAGCTCCCCGCATCTGAAAAGTTACAGTCATACAGGAAAGCTCTCCACATAGGGCCCCCGTCCACCCCACACAGCCCCTCCTGGGAGCCAGCAGGCTGCACCTGTCCCGGAACCCTGCACCTGCCTCCAGCAGAGAACACCAGGCAAGTGCTTTCTGCGGACAGCGAAGTTGGGGCCTCGTTGACCTGAGACTCAGCCCTCTCCACCCTCCCACCTCACTCTCCAAAAGCAGGACAGGTAGTGGCATGCAAGGGAGGCTGACACCAGTAACACCAGGCTGGACTGAACCGTGTGCCCCAAGTGCATGTCCACTGGGACCTCAGCATGTCACCTGACTGGGAATCAGGGTCCTTGCAGGTGTAACTGAGGACCCTAAGAAGCCATCGTGGGGGACGGGGTGGGCCCCAAATGCGATGCACTTTTACAGCATGGGGGATGCCTAGACCCACAGGAAGGCTGTGTGGTGACAGCCAATGACTGGAGTGACAGGTCCCTACACCAAGGGACAGCAAGAATGTGGCCGCCAGAGGCCCACTTGTATCAGCCCCTTTAAGGTAGACCCAGGTGGGCACTATCCTCAAGGGACACTGAGGTGCAGAGGTGTCTGGTCACCTCACAGCCATGCCGGACTGCACCTCCCACCCCCACCCCCAGGCGCCCAGGAGTAGTCCCTATACAGTAGTCACAAGGGCTGACAGCAGTGTGCCAGATGTGACCACAGGAAGTCTAACTCAGGAACCACATCACGGCAGGTTAAAGACCCACCCCCAGGTGGTGAGGATCACACTGTGGTCACTGACCCCCATCAGCCAGTGCCTCCCAGCTTCCCCTCCTTCCTTGTCACCAACATGGGACCATCTTTGCATATCTGCATGGACCTCTGGCTTGCCCCGAGGCCACTCAAGGTGTGAGAACGGCTGTGCAGGGGACTGAGGAGCCAACCCCGAGGCCCCTCAGAGGGTGCAGCTGGTTGGCACAGACTTATGAGCTTGGCCGTGCGACCGTTCCCTGGTGCATGGTTGCACGCTGGATCTGCTATCAGTCCAGGCTCTCCAGAAAAACGGGACCAGCAGGAACACAGAGATTTACTACAAGAACTGGGTCACGTGATGTGGGGGCCAAGGGGTCCCCTGACCTGCCATCTGCAAATGGGAGACCCAGGAGCACTGGTGCTGGGGGTCAACCCCCTGGGAATGGGAACAGCAGAGCCTGAGGGCTGCAGAGGCTGGAGGCCCTGGCTCAGTCCGGGGAGTATCCGCCTTTCCTCCACCCGATGGTCCCAGATCAGGGGATGCCACCCCCCTACCCAGTGCACAGATGTGAACACTAGCCTCTCCTGGAGTCCCCCCACTGGCACTCCTAGAAATAACAGTTTCACCAGCTCTCCGGCCTCCCAGTCAAATGGACATAAATTAACCACCAGACAGATCTGTTCTCAGGGTGCAAAGTAGCGACAACCTGCTTGTGAGGCGACATCGCAGCTCCAAAAGGGGAGGCTGCAGCAAAGTGGCAGAAATGAGCCCAAACGCCCAGGGTGAGCGCGCCCAGGGTCTAACACCCCACACAGCCCTCCTGTGGGGTCACCACCCCAACACTCATCCTCTCAAAACCACCAGTCACCGGTCAGATGTCCGCCCTAATCTCAGATAAGGTAGAACTACAAATGAAAGAAAACAAGTTTCCATGTTCAATGCAGCTGAGTCCTCACCCTGGTGAAGGGTTTAAGAACCGCTAAATAAGGGAGACGGTAGCCCAGCCTTTTTTTTTAAACTTCTCCAGCTCTTCCCGTGAGAGTCTCATACGGACCCTGCTTTCCTCCATTAATGAAAGGGTTTCTTGCGCACGTGTTAGCCCCCTGTATTGGTGCGATGAACACAGTCACAATTCTTAAAGATGAAAGGCTACGAGCTCTTTGCAAGTAAGTGTCACCCCGAGAAAGTAACGTGAGGGTCTGGTCGCTGCTGTTCATCACACCCAGGAAGGCTTTCCTGGGTGTTCGGAACAGAAAACCCTAACCTCTGCCCCGAGGCCGACTTAGGAAACGAAGGCGGTCCAGCCCGCGAGAGGCAGCGCGAGGCCGCTTCCACCCACGGAAGGGAAGGGCGATATGCTGACGGCAGATGTGCCCTTATTCACACAAACCGGAAACCATGCAGCATTTGAATCTTTGGATGAACATGAACTGTGAGCACTGGTATGTATTATCTATCTGTGTTGCCGAATAACCTGCGTTACTGCAAACTGCTAACTCCTATTTATCTGACGTGCACGTGCATCTAATGGGGACTCTGTGTGCCCTAGTGTCAGAACTGCTCTCAGGCCGAATATGTTCACAGCCTCTAAAGAGAATTTGCGGGAATAATTTCATCACTGTCACTCCAGTAGGTAAATGTGGTGCTTCCCACACGGAGGGTCCGCCTGGCCTCAGTGGTCCATGTTCATTGAGCTACACACTGGGCACTGCTAGAATTTCATGGCATAACAGCATCTACCGTGTTTCACTGTGTATAATGCCTATCCATGTTTTTATGGGCATCAGACACGGGGTTATCATACCCACGGTGTGTAATCATTACACCCATGTATAATGTGTGTCCTTCTTTGTCCCTCAAAAATTTGGAGGAATAAATGTGCATTGCGCATGGCAAAATACGGTAACTCACTGCAGCCTGCCTGAGGCCGTGGCCGTATTTCCCATCTACCACCAACCAGACGGAGGCCCATCAAAATTAAGACGCCTCCGGAGCTGCCGCTGGGCTGGTCAAACTCAGGTCCTGCCTGCTGACTCCGAAGGCAAGGCCAAGCGCCACCCCGAGCCACGAGGGCCCCGCCCCACCCGCGCTGGCAAGAGTCCGCTGCTGTCCCTGAACCTAGTACCTGGAGTCATGCTCACCACGCACGTCAGGGCCCCGGGATGGGGTCCCGCTGGCTTAGGAGACAGTTGTGACAGCCCTCACTGGCTCCATGGCAAACATGAGAATATAAAGGTAACTCCGCTAACACACGTCCAAAACATAGAAAAAGCCTAAACTGCAAACCAGCACGCACAGTAGGTAAAAGGCATGATAATGAGAGAAAGCTGAGGTGCAGGGAAGAGAGGGTCACGCGCGCTGCCAGAGTCCAGCCCTTCCCCAAGTGCACAAAGAAAGTCGAGTAAAATAAAAACAAGACACAGACTAGAGGACCCAACATAGGTGTGACAGACATCACGGGGTCACGGGGGGGCTGATCCATGTGGCCGCACCTCACGTAGGCCATCTGACTGGGGTCGTTTAACCTGAAGCTCTGTGAGAATCACTGTGGGTGGGTTTTCCTGAAACATAAGCATAATTGTAAACCCCTCTAATGTTGCTTATGAGTGGCCTTAGGAAGCGACACGCCCTGGAGTAAACCTGAACTGCGCACTTGGCCGTGGACCATGCTACCTGGGAGACAGTGACGCAGGCACTTCGGTGCCCTGCTGCTTCTGCACGCCATGCCATAGTCCTGCCCCACAATGCCGAGACCGCCAGCAGCTCCCACCCAGCCCAACGCCAGGACTGCCCCCCGCCCTGGCCCCCACACTGGAACCACGCCGTGTCCTCGGTGTCTCCTGTCTGTACTCAAGCAGGAGCTGTTACCCGTCCTATTTAAATTACACAACGATAAGGATGGACGATCATTCCCAAATGAATATGGAATATCCATGGAATAAGAAGACTGACACTGGTGACGTCCCCACGAGGAGCCACACGCAGGTTGGATGCCTGTGCAACTGGACAGCGGCCCCTGTGGGGGAGCAGCCCCGCGGGTGTCTGGTGTCACGGGAGAGAACTCGGCGTTGAGAGGGGAAGGCACCAGCTTCAGGTTCCGACGGGACGCGTCTGCCGACAGGACTACTGTCCCATGCGCCACGGGACCCGGGAGATAAGTGCAGAGTTTCAATGGAAACCAGATCATCTGACCAGAACATTAAACTAGAGAAGGCCCCAGCGTGTCCGTGGACAGAACCTGGGTCCTTTATCACATCCGTACTTGGAGCAGGAGGGGACCCACCAAGTCTGCATGATCCTAAATCACTGTCCTCACGGTTTAAAACAGAAAATAGAAATCTACTTGCCAGGGGTTGTTGAAGCTAAAGACCCCAATGAACTCATGTTTTGCCTAAAATAGAGCCCACCAGTCCCACAGCCCTGGCAACGCCGCCATGTGCTGGGAGACGGTCGCCACATCGTCACGTCTCTGGACACGTGAGAAAGGGCCTCCTGACAACTTCTATCGTCAGCCCTCTTGACCAAAACATCTGTCTGTGGATGTGATCCTTGGTGGAATGTTTGGGAAGTCGATCCTTACAAGCCTCTGAAGTGTGTATGTTGTGCATGTGTCACGTGTGTCACACGTATGTTTGCCACACCTGGATGTAGTGGTCACTCAAAATATCACTCCGCTTTCTTCCCATTTCCTCCTGGAAGCCTCAGTACAGACTTTGCCCACTGAGTGTACGCATTGCATTTCTGTGCATTACATTAATCTGTAAACACATGTCTTTCTCTGGGACTGGGGATCACAGGCTACTGAACGGAACATTCCACGGCACCTGACGTGGCACCTTATGAAAACACTCCTCAGTATTTGGAGAAAGGAGGAAGAAAAAGCAGAGAGGGCGAGTCCTGGGCAATAGAGGAGCCCAAGGATTGCACTGGACTGACCCAGGACCCTGTGAACACACAGGGACGTGGACCACGGGCATCTCAGCAGGTGCCAGTGGCTTCACCATGAGACGGGAGCCCAGTGCCCGACGCAGCAGCCCTGGGGTCAGGTCCCCAGGCAGGAGGGCCATGCGCTGCCCCGACTTTGCCGGACGTGTGTTGGGGGAGCCGTGTGCTCCCTCAGGCCCCTGGGGGCACCCTCAACAGAGTGTGAGCAGCGGGACCCCGCCGGTGCACCAAGGAGATCATAAATGGGTCTTGCACTCCATGCCCCCCGCTCACCCGCCTTCTGATGTAAAACAAAAATAAATGCTGCGCTAGCTCTCCAGTCCAGACCGTCCCCACTCAGAGATGAGTCAGGCCCGGCCGCGGAAGATTCGGGACCTGCAGGCTGGAGGTGGCTGGTCTCAGCACTGGATTAAGTCTAAGCAGGAGGCCAGCTGGACAATAGTCGTTGATGCCAAAAAAACAGGCCACTTCCCTCCCCAGCAGACACCGTGGTAGGATAACATTGTGCACCGCAAATCCATTTCCCCATGTGGAAAGAGGCTGGCCCTCACCACTGTTCATTCTAGTTAGGCTTCCCGGGCTGCCTCACTGAGGGTGTGGATTAACAGAACCTAGACCTGCATGTCAAAGTGGCGCCGATGCCTCCGCCCAGGCTGTGGGGCGTGGTTGCTTTATGTCTGAGCACGAAAGAACCTCATCTCCTGTTCTGAGGAGAGGTGGCCACGCGCCCCTCGAGGTCGAGTGCCACTTGAGAGCTTTCTCAACGCGGCCGCGAGGTAGTGCCCCTGGGAGAGTCTGGGCTGATGGTCAGGTGGCAAGGCCGTGGGGTCCCCCACTTGAGTCACCTGGGAGGCAGCCCCTCCTCCTACCCAGGCTGGTTTCCAGCAGGTGTCGCCAGCTCCTCACCAGCTGCTGTGCGGAGTCCGTGGGTATCACGTGAAAACGCAGCTTCTTCTCATCCCCGGTGGCCCCCCCGAGCCCACAACTCTGAGGACCCGTCCTTTAAGTGAAGTGCTGAGCAAACAGGAACCTCTCAATGACAGGCACACTACACTTTGTCACTCTTAGGAAGCCCATTCTGAAAATTCTCCAGTGTATGGCAGCTGCTGAAACACAGCTTCCGTTGTGACTCAAACAGTAACATTGCTGATGTTTTTCTCCCCTTTCATTGGTTCGCGTCATTTTAGTACAGTGGTGAAAAATCACTCATTCGCATTTGTAGGCACATCAAATTTTAAAGTGAGGGATTGCCTACAAGAACATCTAATTCAAGCTACTCATTTGATGGAGAACACACAGGAGAGACCAGGCAGGGAAGGAGTTTACCCGGGGCTGTCGGCCTCAGTACCAGAGCCCTGGGAGAATCGGCGCGCCAGCACCCAGGCGGTCCAGGATCCCACACCACCTCCTGCTGCGTGACCACATCCTCGGACCCCAGGTCCAAATACACCACTGGTACAGAACTTATACAAATCAAATAGCACAAGGAAATCAACAAAACACCCATCGTTGTCCTCTGCTGGTTAGAAATCATTTCAAGCATCCCTGGCTGGGTTGCCCAGTAGGTTGGGGTGTTGCCCCATAGACCACAAGGTGGCAGGTCTGATCCCTGGTCAGGGCACGTGCCTGGGTTGCAGGTTCCATCCCCAGTCAGGATGCCCAGGGGAGGCAAACCATTGATATTCCCCGTGTCTCCCTCTGACTTCAGTAAAAGCATGTCCTCAGGTGAGGATGAAAAAGAGCCCCGGAACCAGCATTTACATGACACCAGGAAGGCCTGAGCAGAGCAGAGAAGATGCTGCTTTGTGGTCAGCGAGGACCGGGGTTCAGTCCCACCTTCTTCACCGACGTCCTGCAGATCCAGGGCAGGGATTTAACGCCCATGACCCTGCGTTGCCCTTTGCAAGGTGGACACCATGAACTCACGTGACAGGGGCCAACAAGATCGCACGCGGCAGTCCTGAGTGACCTGTGAGCCTCACACCCACTCTCCCACCTGAGCGCCGCCGGACTCCAGTGAGCAGGTCCTGCGTGGCAGATGAAGAACCTGAGGCTCCTGATGCCAGAGCTTCCGGCTGAAACTCTAACCCAGGCAGGGGCTCCGACCCTGTACAAGTCTCTAAAGCCACGTGGAGTCCGTCAGCCCGCCTGCCTTGCTGGTCTAATACCTTCAAGCACTTGGATTACACTACACCGCCTTACAGACAGCAGACGTGTTAACCGATGGAATAAAAAGGACAGCCCGAAAATAAGCCATTAATCATGATTTTCAGCAAGGAGTCAAGATAAGACAGTGGGGAAACAACAGTCTTTCAAAGAAACGGTTCTGGGACAACAGATTTCCACTCGCAAAACTAATAAGACGAAATTGGGTCCCCATCTCCTACCATGTCTAGAAATTAACCCCGAAGAGACTGTAGCTGCAGCTCTTACGGCTACAAAGCACAGGGCGAGGCAGGGGTGGGGCTCTGTGACCGCAGGTTTGGCAACTTTTCCTCAGACGTGACACAAAACGTGTCAAAACTGTCACAGGTGACAAAAGACAGAAATTGGTAAATTGGACTTTATCACAATTCAAAACTCTTGTGCTACAAACGTGTCATGAAGAAAGTCAGAAGGCAACCCACAAAATGGGAGAAAATGTTTGCATATAATGAACCGATAAAGAATGTGTATCTAGACTAAGTCATTCTTAGAACAAGGACAAAACAACAAACCACCAAATTTTTAAAACAGGTCAAGGACCCAAACAGACATTTCTAAAAAGAGGACACACAGACGGCCAATAAGTCCATGAAAATATGGTCATATGACACTCATCAAGGACATGCAGGTTAGAACGGCCGCGAGGTACCTGCTCATGCCAACGGGAGGTTAAGTCGTAAACATGACACAGTAACAAGCGCTGGTGCAGGCACCAGAACCCTGACCCGCCCCCGGGGGAGGTGCCGGGCTCCGCGGCAGGTTAGCTGCTCTGAGACCCAGCACCCCCTCCTGGCTCTGTGCCCAGGAGAATGGGGCCATTTGTCCACAGCACACTATCCGAAACGGTCGGAAACTCGAGCCAACACCTGTGTCTGTTGGCGGGCGAGGGAAGACGAGTGCACGCTGTGCCCGGAGCCCAGGTAACCGGTCAGCGGTCGGAGGTCCGGACACACGCTAAGAAGAGATGAGCCGGGAAACCCTGCTCTCCGGGAGATGCCATCCCAAGCACCGCATGGTCCATCGGTTCTTCCCCGTGAAAGGCCCTGAATGCTAACCTGTGGGTGCAGAGGGTGGGAGGGGGTGACCTGGGAGAGGAATGACAGCCCGTGTGCACGGTCTTCTTTCATGGGCGAGAGAATGTTCTGGAATCAGAGGGAGGGTGGTGGTTGCCATGTCTGTGGCTATGCGGAAGCCCACTGAACTGTGCACTTGAAGCAAGTGACTTATGGTGTATGAATGATATCTTGGTGCACCTTTCTCAAAAAATTACACGTTGCTTTAAGGAAGCAAAAAACCAGGTACATACCGGGGTCTCTCGACCTGCCCACGGCTCCTGAACACAAGCTGAGGACAAGTCACTGAATGGACAGTCGGGTCGGTGGGAACGAACAGGGGCTTTAGGTGAACTGCAAACTCAGAAAATGTAACAAGTCACAGAGTCCGCACCCGCAGGCACGGGAGGTCACGGAGTGGAGAGTATGTTGCATCCACTGCATTTGTGATGCCACTTGAGGCTGCATAGGGCGTGCCATGGGCGGAGAGGAGCCCTCACGGGGTCGTAGCTACTGCCCCAAGGGGGCTCCAGGCTCCTGAGGAGTAGCGGGTACACGGCTGACCAACTGAGAAAGCGCCACGGTGCCTGCCCATCATGTGCCAGAGCCCGCAGGCACTTCTGTCGGCCAACTGTGTGCACACACCTCCACTGCTGCTGAGTCACAGGGGTGCCGCAGCCTGGGAACTGGGTGGGGAATTCGGGTCATAAATTCAAGTCAAAAGACAATGTCCGGCCTCCAGGTGGAGCAGAATGGGTGCCACTGTGAACGCACATTTTGACGTTCTTGCTGGGACCCGGCAAAGCCAATGTCTGCGACCAAGGACCCGAACAGGGACCCGCTCAGGTACCATCCTCCCACTTCAAGCCCATGTGGAAGGCAGAACTAAAGGAGAGCAGGCGCGAAATAAAGGTGATTAAACCCACATTATGCCTCAAAGCCCATGTTTCTGCTAGTAAGTGCCTGGCTCCATCGGCACAAATGCACTGGTACTGGTAACGGGACAGCGTTTACATTGCCAGCCTGCTTTTCATTATTCTGAATAGAAAAATGGTCAATAAAATTGAACAGCATATTTCTCACTTCTCCCACCTACTCCAGGTCTCCCTCACACCCGTTCACTGCAAGACACTAACGGGGACTCGGCCAGTGCAGCCGGGACCAGAGCGGCAGGTGCAAGAGACCATCCCATCCTCTGTGGGTGGAGCCCCCATGCCCCTCCTGTCAGCAAATGCTTCCCATGTGCACAGAAAAGGGAAGAAAACAGAAGAACCCGTCCCACAAACTGACATTCTGAGGTGGGGGTGGGGGCAGGGGGACGGGGGAGCAACAAACTCACACGTTTCCTGTTTTGGTGGGCGAAAGGACAGTGTCAGTGCAGGGCATCTGACACAGAGCGTGTCAGGTGGTAATCAAAGCCCCAGAGGGATGTGGGGCAGTGGAGGCAGGTGGAGACCGGCCTGTGCTCCCCGCAACCCAGGTGCCCCAAGGAACTCCGCACCCTGCATCCCCTTGGCCAGACCTGGGGTCCTCGTGGCAAGTGCCCCATGACCCTCCCTGGCTGTCCCCTCTGCCACTTTCCCCGCAAAACAGGACTCCTCTGAGGTTCACTTCTACAAGATAACGAGCACTTTGATGGGACCTCAGGTCAGAGGTTAATCCCACCCATCCTAAGTCCTAGGGCATCTTCCCCAAACCCACAAGGAGCCCAGCAGACACCGGCTCTCAGCCAGAGGTAGCTTCAGGTTCCCTGCCCCAGGTCTGCTTGCCATCCAAAGACACGCCGCGGTCCAGGGTGCCCTGCTGGGGACCGGGGCCATGACCGGTGCCCCCAGCCAGAGGAATGGCCGGTCAGGCGGTCACACGCAAGTGGACAGCAGGTTCCTCCAGGAGAGTGGATGGGACCAGCCCCTCTGGGTGCGTGATGCCCAGTGGGGGTCCATGAGGCTCCCCACAGCAAGTCAAGCACAAGCACGTAGTGGCCAGTCTGCTGTCTTGCTGTGCCCAGTTTGCAAGCCAAGGACCATCCCCTCTCCCCCCCACAGAGACCGCCTGCTACTCTAGGCCCTCATACTCTGCCGGGAGGTGGACAGCTCCATCTAGAGGCCACCCGGATGCTGCAGCGGCCTGACCAACACAGCAGAGAGTCCTCCCAAGAACAGCTTCTTCCCCCAACTTCTCTGCGGCTGCACCTATAGCAAAGATCTCAGCGGGCCCCTCTCCCCAGGAGCACCGGAGTGGCGGAGCCCAGGGAGCACACACGCCGCCCACCACCCACAGCCCATGGGTCCCTCCATGCCTGCTCGGGGCCGTGGGCGCAGTTACTTTGCGAGCAGCAGGGAACGGTCTCTCACTGAAGAGCTGCTGCACTGAAACCTGCTCTTCATTTAATGTTTGACTCTTATTAATAGTAAATTATTCATTTGTCGTAGATAATTTTCTCAGCATGGGTTCAGTTAAACATGTTAACTGTGACTATTTCAAAAAGACCTCCTTCCCCTTAATTATAGCGGGAGATCATAGGACCAGGCGGAAGGGCTGAAAATGTTCTTTGAAAACCAGCTGAAAAATCCCATTTGTGTAGCTCTGTCTTTGTTCAAATGCAACAACAAACAGAACAGCACTGGGGCCCGGTTGCCAAGGGACGGACCCCAGCCTTTCCCTCATTAACTCGGTAGCCCATGCAGCCGGAAGCTCACCTGGAAAATGGGGAAGTAGCTCGACGGGTGCAAGGAGGCCGAGAAAATCGACAAGAGGACACGGCACCATCCCCAGACCCATGGTAGGTCCCCTGTTGTGGTCGGTCTGTGCAAGAAAAGGGACGCATTGAGGGCGGGGTCGTCGGCCTGCTCCATGTGGTCATTTTTAAGCTCAAACAAGAGTTTACACTGTCAGCTTCCACACCCAGCTCACGCTGAGCCCAAGACCACCCACCGTGACGTGCAGCCCCTCGCATTGGTCCTGTTGGGTCCTGTACCACCACAGACACCCTCCTGGGGATCTGGCAGAAGACAGGTTTCTGTGTGGCCCGGAGAAATAAAGATGCGCCTCTTAACTGCCAGGCTCGTACGACTTGGTAACTTAGAGCTTCAACACTATCTTGGAAATTGTGACTAAAATGAAAGTGATGGGGATTCATCCCAGGTGTGCAAAGTCATCTTTAAAGGTCAGCGTGCACCCATGAAAACCCACGTATGCCCACTGTGCACTGAAATGAAACACAGGGTTCAAACCAGAGAAGTTTCGCGGGATTGTGCCCTTGAGGAACTCAGTCTTTCGGGAAACTTCCCGAGACTCTGCATCATTAAAAGTCACTACAGGGAGGTTTAGCCTGAAATGGTTTCTGTTGCCTTCCGAATGGCGGCAATAACATCGGCTGAGGACACTCTGGCTGGACGGTGACCTCCAGTCAAGGACGCCAGCCTCTGAACTGTGCGCCGCGCCAGGGCCCAGCTCTGCCACAGCGGGAGAGCCAGGCACCGGCAGCCCTTACTCGCCGCACAAAGCCAACTCCCACACCACGTCAGAGAAGGGGGGCACCACCAGACGGGCTCAGCATCAGAGCCTGGGCTCAGGGTTGTGAAGCCCACGGACCCAGCGGGAGTGTCGGTCAGCCAAGGCGCCAGGAGGGCCCTCACACCAAAGCGAACAAGGAAAAGGGCCAATCAGCTGTCTCGCCTGGAGTCTCACATCCCGTGCTTAAGAGAATTGCCCCGCTGGCTATGGCCACGTTACAGTGCAAACATCCCTGGAACGTGGTTACAGCCTCCGTGACTGAGTTTCGGGGCCTTCCCTGAGGAAGGTGGTTCAGAAAGGGCAGAGACCTGGCTGGACAGTTCAGTGGGGTGGAGTGTCGTCCCTACACCAAGAGGGTGTGGGTTCGATCTCCAGTCGGGGCTTGTACAGGAGGCAACCGATCAATGTTTCTCTCCCTCTCTCTAAAACCAATAAACACACCCTCCAGTGTGGATTAAAAAATAAAAAATAAAAGTCGCCTATTCCGGTGGCAACCGTCGCAACGACCTGGCTGGGGGCGAGGTGTGAGTGGAGGGTTGTGCCGCCCCACAACCAGGCGCCCACTGGGGCAGGGGCAGCAAGTGGGGACCATGCAGAGGCGGGACCCGCAGGGCGGTGGGCATTCGGATGCTCAGGGGCAGGTAAGCACCAGGGGCGGCTCCAGGTGACGAGCCTGGAGGGAAGCGGGCGAGGGGTGGTGCCATCAGTGCCGTGGGAAAGCTGTGCCCACCCCGTGGGCCTCTGGGAGCCCAGCCCAGCATCCAAGGGGGTGGGGCTGAGGCGAGGTCCATCTGCCAGGTCCCTGGGGTGGGGAAAGGGGGGTGCACAGTGTGACAGCCAGAATGAGGAGGGCGGAGCCTGAGGGTCAGGAGAGGAGGGGACAGGGTGGTGGCTCCCACAGCAGCTCGGAACCTTGTGCTGGCGGGTGCTGCGGTGCGTCAGGCCAGGTCAGGGCCGAAAACAGACGGAGCTGTGAGGAATTTCTTCCTTTCACTGAATTTATTGGGGAGACACTGGATAACAAAATTATATAGGTATCAGGCGTACGATTCTGTGAAATGCGTCACCTGTATGTCGTGTTGCGTGCTCACCACCCCAATGCGAGGAATTTCTTAGTGATCAATTGTGTTGCCAAAGAAATCTTAAATTAAGAAGAAATCACATTTCTTGTCCTTCACGTAAAATGAATAGCGAAGGAAACTGAGTTAGGCAGGTAATAAAAGAATTTCAGGCTGAGCGTTAGCCAAAGCTTTAGAGGAAAGAATGAGAAATTGCACTGTTCTGGGAGACTTGTAGGGCTGCGGGGGCCGGGGGAGCTGGTGAGGTTTCCAGCTTTCACAGCACCCCTGAAGCAACAACCCGTATTATTTTCAAATACACATTTACAAAATTTTATTATGCATTTGAGGGTGATTTGGTGCCTACTTGTTAGTCTGAATACCAAAGGGCACTAAGTAGACAAGAACATTGAGGGACAGGAAATACATTTTGCATAAAAGCCGTACGAGCCCCCGCCTGTGAGTCCACGAGGGACCCAGTGGACAAAGCAGTTTCGGACCCTTGGAGGTTTGCTCTCTACCCCAGCAGCAGCTCCACGCTCCGCTCACATGTCAAAACCCGTGGTTCTGGCCGCCGTGTCAGGACCACGGTGCTCTGGTGGCCCTCAGAGCAGCCTCAACCACGCGTTAACTCCTTTGACATGCACTGCGTACATTGCGTGCCCCACACCTAACGCGTGTAATCACAGGTGAGTGTGGTTTCAGCACCTAAAATGTGGGAAGGCCTGCTTACCCTCTCTTTACGGATCCCTGAAGCCAGCCCACGGCATCTCTGAAGGGAAACCGGGGAACACAGCGACTGAGTTTGCCAATGGAAACAAGCTTGTCACGAACATGAACCGATTTCCAAGCCTGAGCGGAGGTGCTGAGGGCAACCTGATGAGGACAGAGCAGGGGCCAAACACCTCAACAGACGGGGCTCTGTCCTGGCTGCCGGCCGAGTTTCCAGGGCAACCGCACACGCCGACTGTTCAACAAGGGGCTGCGGTGCAGTCGGCACAAGGCGACCAGGGCGGCCAGCGGGCGGGCAGCAGGGCCGCTGTTTGCTGTGTGGTCACCGAGATTGGAAGCCTCCAGGCGCGGGCGGGGCGGGCACCTGCTATGAGAGCCCTGCAGACCTGCCGCCCCCCACCCCAGTCCCTCAGAAAACGCACCAGCAGCATGGGGCACAAGGTGCTCCAGGAGTCACCTGCCTGGGGACGTGCCACCCAGCACGGTCACCGCCATCCCAGCTGGGAGGAGGGGCGCAGAGGATTCGGAAGAACAGGAACAGTCACAGGGAGGCCGTAACAAGGACATGTCAGGGAAACAGGAAAACAAAATCGGAGTTTGACTCGATTTCACCAGGTATTTGCTTGCGATGTAAAACGCCTCCTTCAGGGTACGATTTTATCCCCGTTTGTGAAGTGAGAGTGCTTGACCAAGAGGGGGCCACGGCGCTCCTGTCCCTTCTTGGTCCCTGACTGAACTCCAGGGCTGCTGGGATGGGACCCGTTGTCTCTGGGCATCTGGGGGTGACTCACGGCTGTAATTTTTCCTCTAGGCGAAGAGTTACATTTCCTGAAGTATCTAAGGTAACAGCTAGGATAACCCCTGAACTAAGGGACCCAACAGCTGGCGTGAAACTCAGTTCATGTGACTGAGCCAGAAGACAGGAGTCTCAGAGCCAGCACGTCCGCCCTGGGGCACCCAGAGTCCCAGCCAGGCCTCCGCCCAGCTGCACGGCCCCCCAACAGCATCGCCTCATGTTTTTATGGTACCTAGAGCGTCGTTTGAGAGAAAAGCCCTCAGTCTGGTCAAAGTGCTGAGACACAGGGAGCTTCTGCCAGGGAGTCTGTAGAACGAACTCGGCGCCAAACGTGCCCCGTCCATGCCCAGGCTCATGAGGCCAGACAGGAGGAAAGCCAGACAGACAGGGAAGCGCAGTGACAAGGCAGAAAAACAACCCCTCAAAAACCAAAAAAAAAAAAAAAAAAAACCCACAAAGAATGAAAAATCCAGACGGAGTCATTGTAGTTTTCCCTAACGAATCACCGACTTCCAGGGCCACTGAGCAGCTTCTGTCCTTGCAGGATATTTTGTTCTCAGGTATACATTGGGCTTTGTTATAATTTCGTTTTAGAAAATGTTATTTAAAATCCTATTCAAGTGTTACTGGTCGTCTCTCCCTCCAAACAAGACAACTTCTGCCCTCGGACGTTGCCCGAGTTAATCCACCTTCACTCACCCTAAAGCCTGGGGGTGTAGGGGGGATCCTGAGACATGCCTGTGATGTCCCGTCATCCTGACAGCACACAGGAGCAGCCACTGCCCTGGCTTTAGCCACGGAAACCGAGGTTCCGGGAATTAAACTATGTGGCTGCACAGCACGTGTCTGAGAGGCAGAGCCCGGAGGCCGCCACCGACAGGGACCTCTGCGCCCAGGGCTGAGGGGCCCCCATCACCAAGGGTGGGAAGGGACGGTCATATCCACCTCTGACCTGCCCTGAGCTACTTCCAGGGATTTCTGTTCCTGCTGAGCAGAACGCGCTCAGCCCGGACGAGAAGCCCTCAGGGCGGCTCCAACTGAGCCAATAGGTGGCTGGAAGGGGTGCAGGTGTGGCGCAGGCCGTAATGCACTCTGCAAACACTCGCCCACTCTCCCTTGTGATCTGCTTGAAGTGTGACTGAGACACTTAGCATCTGCTCTTAGTGAGCTTCCCAGTCAGATAAACACCAGCGGTGGTTCTTCTGGGGGCCGGTCTGTGGCCTGGTGGTCTTGCCTACGAGATGCTCAACTGTGACAAAGGCAAGCACAGCACATTCTGGTCACCCCCCGCCCCCGGCATGACCAGGGAAACGGGGACACGTCGTTGCGCTGTGTTCATCGACTTTTCTTTATCGATCACTCACACAATGCTCGGAACCGAACACTAAATAATTAAAAACACATGAGATCTGATGCAACGGCAATGGCTTTACCTCTGAACACATTTTACCCGATCCTGTCTGCCCTTCCCACTGACTAGGGGGATGCACACCCTGAGCCCCCCTTCCAGGGTGGGGACCGGCATATGCGAAGCCGTCCGGGAACCCTTCTCGGCAGCCTGGGGGCAGGGACCAGCCAGTGGCTTCTCCACAGCCATGTGGAGACAGAGCCCTGCCTGAGCCCCAGAACAAGCCTGGAACCACAGGGCAGCTGCGCATCAGGTAGGAGATGAGGCCTGTGCAGTGGTCGGACTGACCAAAAGCACTGGCTGCATGTGGAGTGCTGTCATTGTTGATGGTGACAGTGACAACAGGTGCACCCTGTCCACCCTCCTATCTCCTCCTGTGAGGAATGAGCTCCCCAGTATCATCGCACCTGGAACCCCAGACTTTCAGCCTCGACCCAGGTCTCTCCTGCGGGTGTTAAAGTGCCCCCATGAGAATCCTGGTTTCTGACTAGAACATGGGGACAGATGAGCAGCAGCCCCATCTGGGACCCTGTGGGACCAGCACTCCCAAGAGACCCGTTGCATCGCGATCTATTGTGGAGCACCTGGCTGCTCTTGAAGGATTTTACTAACACTGAGCTCCCCCGCCCTTGAAAATCTTTAACACATCTCATCGACGCCGAGGTCACCCGTGCGACACCCTCTGTGCCTGCGGACAAGGCCGCTCAGCCTCCAGCGAGAGCTGCGTCCCATGTGATCACAATGCATAAGCGAAGGGTTAACACAGGGGCGGGAAAGACGACAGTTAAGAGAAATGTGTAACGTGTTTTTGGCTGGTGGTGTTTGGGGTAAGCATGGTTATCTTGGAATGCTTACAGAAACCTGGTTGTGTAGAACCCATCAGAGGTTAAGCTGTTTGCAAAGTTTCTTTGACTTTCAAAGAAAACACAAGCCAGACAAAGCAGGCAAAGGGCCCACCCAAGGCAGAGGCCTTTAAATGGTGTGAAGGTCTTAAGGCAACGCTAGGGTGACGGATGAGAAATCTTTGGTTACCCAGTTTGAAGTCAATCAAAATTTAGAGATGGGGGATGGTACTGCGTCACCAATCACAGGTTTTACTGTCTAAATAAAGCTTCTTTTTGTAAAATTCCAATAAAGAAGATAAATGTAATCTTTGCATGCAATGTGTTAAGGATAATTATATGAGGAACCTAACATTAAAAGCTTTGTAACCCTGTCATTCACCCGCAAGGGAATTCTGTACACACACACACACACACGCTACGGTAAAGTTCGTACGCAAAGGAAGCTGATGTGAGGAGGGGAAACAGGTGATGCCCGGACGGTGCTGACCGGCTCCCCCGCTCCCGTTCCTGGTCTGTGGAGCTGGTCCGAGAAGCTGGCCTGCCACGGTCTCTCACGGAAACCTGTACACTTTTTTTTTTTTTTTAAAGATTTTATTTTTAGAGAGGGGAAGGGAGGGAGCAAGGGAGAGAAACATCACTGTGTGGTTGCCTCTCGTGCGGCCCCTCCTGGGGACCTGGCCCGCAACACAGGCATGTGCCCTGACTGCGAATCAAACCAGCGACCCTTCGGTTTGCAGGCCAGGGCTCAATCCACTGAGCCACACCAGTCAGGGCCTAAACTCTTTTTTAACAAAACAACCCAGGCTGCTCACTTCTGAAAGTTTAATTTTTGTGTAACTCTCCTATACCTTCCAAGATCCTCGCTTTCACGTTTTGCTTCGTTTTGTTGGGCGGGCGTTTTTTTGGCCACACTCAGCACCCCTTGCCTCCCCCCCGCACCTCTGTCCCCACCTGGCCGCCGACCACGCCCCTGGCAGTGCCACCTGTGCCTGCCCCCTCCGTGCCTGCTGCCTCCTGTCCCACACCTGTTTTCTAGCGACGTTGCCACCTGCGGTGAAATACTGCCACTAGTCCAAACTAACCCCTCAGGATTCAGGAAGAGAACACCCTCTGAAAAAAACTGTATGCAAGTTACAAACTAAGGAGCTGTGCAGGGGACCTGAGTGGGGCAATGACTGAAGTATTAGAAGTCAGACGACTGAGAAAACTGGTCAACGCTCACGTTTAAGCTCCAGCCTCTCCGACTGCATATGTCCCTGAACTGCCGCATCTCCGCGCTGCGGACAAGGTGGCTCAGGAACAGACAGCGCAGGGACTGGCCTCATTCACACGACCCATCGCGATGACCAAGCAGCCAAGGTTGTTCACCGAGTCCCATCAGTTCCAGTGACAATTTAGGTATTTTTAGTTTCAATGAGAATCTGCCCTCTCCTCTACCCAGATAAACAAAGATCTGTGAATCTGTGATCATAACAAGGCCATAATGCAGACACCATTTAAAATGCAAGCGTCCACGAGAACATAAGCATGCCAGGGGCATCCCATGGCAGCAGGGCCACCTCGCCGCCCAGCCAGCCCCTGTGGGGCCACAGGAAGTCACTGGTGTTAACTGGGACCAGGTTCATGAGTGCAATAAATATCCCAAGTACCAAAAGTGTGCTTATGCTCTGAAGCGGGAAGGCACTGCCTACTGACGATCTGTCCTAAAAGCAGTGACACCCTCCCTCGAGAAGGGAGGTTCAGGGGGACTGAGGACAGCTGGAACTGGAACCCCCCCCTCCAAGTACAGAGCCTTCTGCTGCTCTGCCACCTGTGCCCACCAGGTGGCGCTGCTGCTCAGCCCTTCAGGTCGACCCACCTCTGCTGTTAACTGTCACTGCACCAAGTGGGGACAAAGCCTCCGGACTCAGCCACCAAGTGAGCGACCTGCCCTCTGGGACGGCGGTCACCAAGAGAGGTGCTCAGACCCACACACAGCTGCTGGTACCAGGAAACCTGCGCCGTTCCTGCGTGCTGTGACTTCCGCATCAGGACAAGCCCCGCCACACCCGGGCAGGTGTCCCACTAAGCAGGGGAAGAGCTGAGTGAGGGGGCCAACCAGGGCCCGCAGGGGACCCAGAAAAGCCCAGTCGCACAGACCTCCCCGCGCAGCCTCAGCAAGCCCCTGTGCACCTCGCTGACCCCGCACTCCTGGTCCTGCCCTGCGCTTCCCGTTTCAGGCTCCCCCCCTGCATAGGAACACAAAGCAGAGTCTGGGGACACTGATGGCTGTGGTGGGAGGGAGCGGGTACCCAGTGTGGCTGAACGCCTCGCAGAGCACAGGGCGGCCTGCAGCACAGGGGACCCCACCCCACACTGACAAATGTCACTCCAGAACCACCGATTCCCTCTTCTCACTTATTTGAGGGTTAACTTAAACCCGTTAGGTCTTAATGCATAAGCCATTTAGGATACTGCATGCAACACGCTGCAGTCACCCCTGGCTACACGGCAGTGTTTCTGTCTCACTGAGGCCGAGTTCGTACGGCAAGAGTGGGTGCTGGAGCCCAGGGAGCTGGCACAGAGCCACCGCGGCCTCTGTCTGCCACCAGGACAGTGATGCAGCATATGCAGGGGTCACCCCTCTGACCGCCTGTCCTTCTACTATTGTCGTTTTTAAATTCCATTTTTCAACCTAGAAATGAAAACAGAAACCAACCCACACAGCCATTCACCGTCCTGCACACTGTACGAGCACTGAGAACGTGTGTTGTTCTCAGACACGCGTTGACTTACTCGGGCAAAGCCCAGGAAACGTTTCAGGAGATCGGGCACCTGCAGCTGACAGTAAGAGGTCCGGGCAGCGGCAGGTGTCAGCGAGTCTGTCCTGCCAGCGCTCAGGCTCCAACCCCTCAGTCCATGAGCGAGCAACCTGGGCTGACCAGTCCAGCACCACAGGAGGCCTGGGCCAGCTGCAGGGCGGCCAGAGGCCAGGCCTGACATCCCCGTGTCCAGCTCGGCCACACTGCCTCCCTGGGAGCCACGGGCAAGGGCACACTGAGAAGGGGGCCTGGTTAGTGGGCGAAGTCACACCTGTTCCTGAAAGGCACCTCCACCTGTTTGCTCTGCAGTGCTGTCTGGGCTCAGCTGTGGCCCATCTGCTAGCCCTGCCCAGTGCCACAGTGGGGGACGCCTGTGGGAACGGCTTCACCCCAAGCCTGGCACCGGCGGCCTCTGCCTCACCAGGAACACTCACCCCTAGGCAAACCCCGAGGCTCCATTCAATGCCCCTTCCCAGGCCTAATCGGAAGGCCACCCGAGACTGGTGACCCCACCTGGCCTCCGGCAGTGCGCACCCGCCAGGGCTAACGGAGCAGTGCACTTGCTGAGGTTTCTGTCTGCCCCGGGCCAGAGCACAGCTGGCACAGCACTGAATCTGGTGGACCAATGCCGGGTCTGGTTGTGAAGCCTTCCTGCAGAGAAGCTTCTAGAATGCTTGGCCCGGAGCCACAGAACTGCTGCACGGCCCCATTCAACTGGCAGTGAGCCCTGAACCTCAGCAAGCGAGCATAGCCTCCCTCCAACAGACAGGAGTGGCCCACCCATCAGAAACCACTCTCCGTCAGCGGTCTCCCCTCCTACTGAGGTCACGTGCTGCCACTTGGCAGAGTGGCTACCCCTGGCCGGAGGTGGACCCTGGGATTATGAACGAGCCACATGGGATCACGCAGTTTCAGCCTTGAAACTATCGATCCATAACCTTTCATCCGGGCAGTAATTTCCTGGCAGTAATTACACAGCATGACTGGTTTTCTAATGAAGCCCCTTGCAGCACATGAGCCTTGTTTCTCCGTGTTCGAGCGGACAGATGGGGAGGGAGCAGCAAGGAACGAGCTACGCAGCCCGCTCGCCCCTGGAGGCCCTGGCCGCCGCATACGGGGCACAGGGCAAGGCGCGCTGGGTGCCTGCGTCTGCGACCCCACCTCCTTCTACTGGCCGCTACCTTTCCATCCTTAGTTTACGAATCATAACACATGGCATCCTGTTGCACAACCTCGATTCTTTTTGGAAAGAAGGAAAAGGGTATTATAAATAATTTCAGTGTCTGGGAAAGAGAGACTGACTGGGAGTGCCTGGGTCTTTGAGCACTGACACCTCGTCGTTAACCCGGTGCATCACGGTGCAGTCACCTGGCACTGTGGAGAAGCTAAGCCTCGCCTGAGCGTGTTTTCTACCTAACTGAACACCTTTGTAGCAACAAGCCCACGCAAGACGCTTGCCCACGGTTTGTCCGGTGGCCCCAGGGCCCTACTGTCTGCTCTGTGGAGATTGCTCATCTCGACCGTGTTTGTCCTGCCCCGTTTTTGACAAGAAGTCACACCTGGACAGCTAAGGGCTGCCAAAGGGTTGTACGTGCTGACCTAGAGGGAAACCTGCACTTGAGTCACAGCAGATGATTTAGCAACTGCGTGACGTGGACAGTCCTGTGCACCTTAGAGTCCTCCTCCTCCTCCTCACAGGGCGTCACAGGAGCCACCAGAGTTTGGCGGACACACAGCGGGCCATGTCCGCTCAGTGTCGGGATTTAAATTTAACAATGGGTAACGCTGCTGTGTTCCGGAGTCTCAGGCAAGTTGGGTGTGAAATTACTGAAATGATTTTACTTCCACATGCGCCCTCATGGCCAAACTTCAGTACCTCTTATCAGGAACCATTTCTCCTTTAGGCCGCTCTATGGCAAAGACAGCAACCGTCTTCACCAATTTCCCCACACTTGTTCACCATAAAGTTAAAAGCTCAAAAGGGACTTGCGGTTGGAACTGTCCAGTGCAGCCACCCCACTGTCTCCACACCGAGTCCTGCGGCTGTTCTGAGCTCAACGTGCGAACTGCCCCAGCACGTCTGTGCATAACAGCTCCGCTCACTGGGAGGTTAGTGCACCACCAGTTCTGACCCCTGCAGGTTTCCGAACCTCACCTCCAACGGCCGTAAACAAAGATGTCTGCCTGGTCTATGTAGGTTTTTAAACCTGAGCACCCTGTTGAAAACACTGCATTCAAACCCTATACATAGTGAATAACCTACCACTGTAGAGACAACCGCAGACCACGGCCCACGGCCCCCAAAGTGAACACCACGGACGTGCACGCGGGAGCCAGGTCCTGTGGTCCAGCTCTCAGCTGTGAGACACGGCTGGTGGCAGACACTCGGGCCATGCACAACATCAGGGTGTGAGCTCCCACCCCACAGCGGCTGGCAAACACCACCCACAGGGCCCGCCACCAGGCCCAGGAAAGCCACCGTCACAGGTCCGGACCCAAGATCAGAGAAGCACACAGCAACGCAGTGACTCATATTGTGTATTGGCAAATACACAAAAAATGAGCCTCGCAAGATATAGGGGACACACTTAAAAATCTTTAGGGAACCCAAGTCTCTACCCTCCAACTTAACAGAGAAAAACTGTTAGAGATCTCTGTGGCTTAGATGAAAACACCTAGAAAAATTTAAGGACCAGCTAACTTCAGTCCAGAAAAGAGCCGATCATAGTAACTGGTGAAGAAGCCACTGCCCCAAAGGCTTCCAAACCACATGGCACGAACACCGTTCAGGACTGTAGGCGCACAGCATCCCTGAATCCCAACCCGGACTGGACGCAGCCAGTTCAGACACCACGGAGCCAGTTTCCACGGAGACCGGTCGAGGACCTTCTCTGGAGGGTGGGGGCATCTCGGCAGCTGTCTGAGGAGGCTGGTGCTGGATTCCCCAGAGACCCCATGCCTGTCCCCAAGTCCCCGCCACAAGGCCTCCCCCACACTGGGTCCCCATGGCCCTGCTCACCCCCCTGCAGATCCTTGACAGCCCTCCAGGGAGGGCGCAGCCAAGGGCATGTGCAGGTCCCACTTCCAGTCTCCAAACGAGAACAGGGAGAGAGCGTGAGGTGAAGGCTGAGTGTGTCAGAGCTGAGAGCGTGTGCGTGTGTGTGTACACATACATGTATGTGTGTCTGCGTGGACTGCTCCCCCAGCGGTGTTCCTCAGCCACCGCAGACACTCTTCACTTGCCCAGCTCTCGGCATTTTCCTGTGAGGAACGTGAACATGGCAACCCACGGCGGCGTCCACAGAGTCCACCCCAGCTCTGCGTGCTATTCGCCGAAGTTATCACAAGAAAAGAGCAAGAGGCGCGATGACACCCTGGCCGTGGGGAAGCAGCCCCGTCTGACCCCCAAGGCAGCACTGGGCGTGGGGCATGGCGCCTGGCGCTGGGTCTGCCCCATGCCTTCATTCTGACAAGGAAGCCGCCTGGAAATGGGTCTTTTTCCCAGGCATTCAGCTGCAAGGTATAAGTTAATGGAGTATGCAGCAAATCAAAATATTAAAAATCAAAGAAGCAAACCAAAGCCATGATTCGTCCCAAAGTTGTTTTTTGATTGAGGTGAAATACAACAGAGTCCTCTATAAAACCAGCGAGGTAAAACCAAGTCCCCTCCACATTCGTGAGGCCCCCCAAAGGCCGTTAAAACACTGGAGGAGCCACAACCATTGCGTCCGAGTCTGAAGAAACTCCCACGCGTTTCCTAAGTAATGAAGCAGCTCTGGACGTTTGGGATTAACTTCTATGGCAAAAGCTAGAATTCCCAAACCTTTCCATGCCAAACAAACTTACACTTTTATCAGTTATAATTTCAGCCAAATCTTTCTGCACATTTGACTCAATTTCTTCCCTTTTCCACCCCCAATGTCACAGCCTTGGGTCCCCTCAGAACTGACATCAAGTGAGACGCTCCAAAACGTAAAATACATCCGGAGAAACTTCCTACAAACGTCCTCGATATTCAAAAGGCTTAATGGAGGCAACACGTTCCTGTTTCCAGAAGCTGATTGTTTGAATTCTTATGAAAAGCAAAAACACCTCAATTTGCCAGTATCTCCCATATTAACTTGAAACTTCTTAGAAAAAAAACTGTCTAAAAATAGAGAATTCATTTCAATATTTAAACTCCACTTGGCTTCCCAGAGAACAGTACTTAACGTTTAATTAACTATCATTATTTTTGGTGCTTCTCAGACTCAGGGTAATGACTCAGCTGAAAGACATCAACTAATCTGGAAAGTTCACTCTTTCTGTAAATCGCGTTCTATTTCCTGGTGCTGATGGACACAGCTTGCAAAGATCTTTGCTTATTCGCATGTGACTTGTTCACTTATTTTCATTATTAATCAACTTGCGGAAAATAGGAAGATGCTCAAAGACATTAACCATGTTCTAAACAAACTTCCCTATCAGCAGTGAATATGCTAAAAGTCACAGCTGAGAAATAATTGGGTGAAAAAACAGTTCTATGAACTTTTTTGAAAAATAGGTTAGTGATGTCTTCTATCCACATTCATGAGTTTAAAAATAAATGAAGATGTTATTTGCCCCCAAACGCTCTGCCTTGCAGGGAACACATGCTGTAAACTACCACCTTTGTCTGTGAAGGACGCTCACCATGCCAGCCAGTCACGTGGTGAAAGTGCTGACAGTGAAAGTGGAGTAAATCTCAACCAATCAACTCCAATTATCGCAGAAGAGTCCATGACGACTCACTTCATCACAGCTGGGAAACACCTACGAGAAGCCGGTCCCCTCAATTGGACACCCAACCAGAGGGTCCTAGTGCCCCAGACAACCGATTCCAGAATGAAAAACTCCAGCATACTTTTGCCAAAAGAGACACGTGTTCTCCCTCAGAACTTGCTACTTCTTAGGTGAAAACACAGCAAGCTAGGAACCATACCTGGGAGGGGAGCGAGGACGCCAAGCCTCGGGAGCATACCCCATGGGGTTTTTTGTTCTTGTTTTAACTTTTATCCCCTCCCTCAAGCTTCCCTGAAAGTAGTAGAAATCATGTCACTTCCAGCCTCCAGCCACATGCCATCACCTGCGGTGAGACGGGACGCCAGCACGCAGTCCCCACCCAGGACATCAAGTTTTACTGAGATCCTGAGGGTTGGCGACGTGACATCAGGTTGCCCCTGCCCTGACCGCAGGGGAAGCCTGGGCAGACAGCAGACTGCACGTGCATTCCGGGCTGGTCAGCAACGGCACTGTCTTCTCAGTATAATCAACGACCACCAAACCAGCTTTGAGACTCACATCCAACCTTGCAAGACAACCGGTTTCCCCTAAAAATCCAAGATAACAATCATGTGAATCAATTTCCTTTGTCCAATAAACTTAGGTATATGCTGAGCTCAGAGAACTCACTGTCAACTGAACAAGTCATTGTTTGCTGGTTTCGGTGGGTGTATAATCCTGCACTAAAAGAACGACTAAAAACCCCAAGACATCTGTCACGCAATCAAAGCTCCCCATTCTTCCAGTGATGTAACACCTGCGCCCTCGCATCAGAAGAACAAAATGCATTTACCTGTATTCCTGTCAGGTGAGATGCAGCAATGCTTCTGCAGAATACCCGGCAGGACCTGTTTCAAAACAAAGCACGTGTGGTTACGGCTCAGGCGCAGATGAGGATCACTAATGCCACGAAGTCTTCATGCCCAGAACAGCCTTAGCAAACACCACAGAACCGAAAACTTTGACAATACGCATTTTCCATCAGAGGATAGTCAGGTCTGTTGCTGACGGCGTGCGAGCCCTGCACTGGTCACGCAGGTGTTGTGCAGCGTGAGGGTCCTGGGAGCCCCGTGGGCATGTGTGGCAGGGATGCCCCCAGGCAAACGGGCCCACCGACAGTGGTGATGGCTTCTAAAGACAAAGTGTGGCCAAAGTCGGTTTACGGTTGTGAGTACACGAAACAGTCTGTGCTTACATTACTGTTTATTAGTCACCACATTTTCCACAAAAGCAACCGTAAGCCGACTTTTGCCCCACCCCGCGTCAGAGGCCTCCGCTTGGATCCCAACAAGCGTGTCCATCAAGGATACGTGTCTGCCAAGGCTGAGCCTTGGTGAAAACGCCCAGGGCAGGGCTGTGTTTACATCCACCGCCTGGCAGCAGCAGGTGAAGGAAGGTGGAAACGGCAGAAGCCCAGCTGGGCCAGGGGTTGCGGAGGGCAGACTAAGGCTGTCTGCAGCTGGAGGGTCCGCTGTGGGGGACACTTGGTTACACCTCCCTCCCGCCACACAATCAGTAAAAGCTGGATTTCCGTCTGACTCCTGCACAGAGGATGCGGCACCCCTTCCTCCAACCTCCAGGAAGCCACTTCCCAGGGGGGCACGTCTAGCACAACCTTGCTCAGCGTATATAACGACAGAGTGGCGTCGCAGCCCCTCTGGAATAGCGCCCGTGCCCCTCCGTGGGGAAAGGATAATTCTCACCCAACTGTTTGTGGGTATGACAGCACCCCCCCACAGGTCAATGCCGAATAGCTCCTAAGAGATAGAGTGAAACAGTCAAACCTCTCCGCCTCCCCACTCACTCCTCCCTGCCCTCCTGTCCAAGCCCCAAGAGCAGAGCCACAGCCACTGGTCACCAGCCCTCGCCCTCAATGTCCAGCAGGGCCATCACACACTCACAGAATCACACAAACAATGCCACACCCCTGGCTCCCACCACCCTGCGACCCTTGGTCACTCCACGGACACATACCTGGTGAGCCCCAGGCAGCTTGGCACGGGACTACCCTTCCTGCCGACCCCCCCGGCCATTACTCCCTCAAGTCCAAGGTTTTGGACGAAGCCCAGAACCGCCTGGGACAGACTCAAGCAGAAACTCGGGGGCCTTCAGACTCAGCGGTTCCCCTCCAGGGCACCCACCTGCGCGGGGCCTTTCACGGGGCCTCCAGGGCTGTCCTCGGGTTCTGCGGGCTCTAATCACCCTGGTGAGGGGCCAGCGCCACCTGAGCGGGCCTCATAGTCCAGCTGTATTGGGAGGAAGCAGCTGGTTCCCACAAACAAGTGTGTCAGCTCTCGGGCAGCCGAGCCCTGACGCTCCCCGGGCAGCTCCTCCCGGTTCTTAGGGGCCGACACTAGCCCTAGTGACCCCCCAACTCCAGCCCCAGATGCTGCCCCACCGGACGTCCCCCTAATCTTAACACCCAGCCAGCGTGGCACTGGCACCACCCGAGGTCACCCACTGCCACCTTAAGTCCCTTGCGAACATGCTAAGCTCCTCACGTGGGACCCAAAAAGGACAATGCAAAGGCCCTTGAGAACTCACTGACTCCCGAAGGACAGATGGACGCCCGCTTGTGCTCAGGACAGCGCTTGTACCTGACCTTCACAAGTTCCTCCCAGCAACGAGCATGGGAAAGGTAGTCACACTGGTCAGTGGAGCCGTGGCCAGGAGGCGCTGGGGGGACTGGAGAGGAAGGTTCACCGCCCCTCACGGACGGAGCGGGGGTGGTCACAGCAGGCGGCCGAGAATGCGTTCATCCCTCCAGCCCAAAGCACTTTGGAAAGCTCAGCTCCCCCTTGACCGGCCCGCCCGTCAGGAGCACTTAGCTAAGACCAACCGGGCGGCATTGTGGCTGCACCACCACAGTGGTGAGCAGAGCCCACCCGACCGAACCCCTCAGCCTCCCGCCATGCTCGCCCACGTGACCGCGCACGCCAGGGAACTACGGGCACATCCCAGTAAATGTGCGCAGAGCCACGTGCCCACCAGCACGCCCACCCCCGCGGGCGGGCCCAATCACCACCGCACGCCCCAACAACCACGAGGTTTGTTCCTGGGGTTCACGTGTTCCATGCCTCTGTGATGGTGCCCTCTCCCTGCCCGCTCACATGCGGTAATTAAGGTAATTAAGAGATTGGACACCTGCTGGGGCCAGAATGCACGTCCGCCAACTCCCAGCCCAGCAACTGATTCTAAGTCTTCGATGTGCCTCTCGCTGGCGCAGCCACAGCGGTTATGAATCAGGCTGCCGTCGAGCTCCAGAGACTACTGCCCACCACCTGCCGGCATTGAACTGCATGGGTCATACACTGAGCACCTGTTAGAAGGTGGCTCTCATGTGGACTGTTTTCACCATAGAGGTGGGACCTGAGGGACCTGGGCAGCTGTTGCCTCAATGGTGGTGATGGCTTCCTGGGTATTGGCACATCCCCAAAGTCACCGAACGGTGCACATTAAATACGTGCGGTGTTCTGCACATCAGCTACACCTCAATAAAGCTGGTACAGAGCTTCTGCTTGTGCCTTTAAACACACACACACACACACACACACACACACGCACACACCCCACCCTGAACCTGCATTTCCTCTGAGCCCCCATGACACCGAGGCTGCTTGGCAGGGAGGCTCTGTGTGACCTCAGGGCACAGGTCACGCCTCAGGGAAACAGCAACACGTCAACTCATCCATCCTTCCATCACGCCATCACCCGTGATTACAGCTGGCACGGCAACTGTGGCAGAGCCTCTCACACGGAGAGAATGGAACGTGTGGGCACGCACGCACGCGGTTTCACCCTGTTTCTGAGGACCAGCTGCAGGTCCAGGGTTTGGCTCTTCTAAGCACGCCCTGGGCCTGTCCCAGCAGCGTGTCCACGCAAGGCCCCCCTGGCGCTGGCAGGACAGGCTTGGGGCTGGAAGCACAGGTTCCCCGGGGGTGGGAGTGAGGCAGCGGCTGCACCGCGGGTCCCCTGCCCCCAGGCAGTCCAGCCACCTCCAGGCAACAGGCAACAGGGAAGAGAGAACCAGACCTTGCAGATTCAGAGGCAAGCCCCCGGGAGGGGGTGGGGAGGAGCGGGGCAACGATAACACCTGCACGCTGACCAGCTGCACACGAAGCAGCACGGCCTCCAACCGACTCCCTGCTCCTTCCAGAACGGGATGCCTGGCCTCCACCTGTCCCACCCTACCCCCCCACCCCCACCAAGCAGGAGCGGGTGCTCGCCTGTGACAAATAAACGCAGCCAAGAGAAAACATCACCTGCTACAAAGGTCTCCCCATTACACTCTGTGGGGTAGGCTCTGCCGCCATTGCCCTGCTCATTTGCCGCAAAAACTGCCCATACATTTTTAATGTCTCGCATTTACGGGGGACTTATAGCTGAGGGCGGTCACAGTTAGAGATAATCCCCAATTTGAGAGACACCCAAACAGACAGGAAAATGAAAAGAGAACGAAAGGAGGAAAAACAGAAACATTACAGGAAATCAAAACATTCTGAAATAATGACAATATTTCAGAAAGGGCAGATATTTTACCCACGGCTCAAGAAGAGGATGCTGTGGTTACAAAAGGGAGACTCACCGAATAAGAAAGCTTTGGGAAATTACACACAGGAGAACAAATTTTCTTAAAAATGGAGTATTGAAAATGAATTCAAGGAAATATCCCAGAAAGCAGGTTAAAAAAATAGAATTGGTTGTTGGGGAGGGAACTTTATGTTACTTGGCCTCACCTAGGTTACTCTGTGCGGTCGATGGAGGGTCAGAATGAAGCACCCACCGACAGAGGGCACACGGCGCCAAACAAACACGAAGTCCTCATGCTCAAAGGGGAGGGATCTCTGCTGTAACTGGCCCACTGGGCACCCAGCACAATTGGTACAAAATGACCAATCTAACACACACCGTTGTGAAAATTCAGGCTAAAAAGAGGGTTTCAGATGCAACCAAAGGACAAGACACTGGAAGTTGAAAAATTCAGGAACAATGCTTTGGAAATTCTGAGAAAAAAAATAAACTCCCAACATCGGCAATCAACGAAAGAAAACACCATCAGACAAGCACGGAGCAGGGCCCATGACCCCACACACACGGGCACTGTTGCCGAGACAAAGCCCAGAGACTGGAGTGGGGGAGAAGGGGGGGAGAGGGGAGAGAGGGAGAGGGGGAGGGCCTCCTGGGGAGGCGATGGTGCTTGGTGGCTGGCAGGGCCCCAGCCCAGCGCCTGGGCTGCCAGCCAACGGGCGAGGATGGGAAGCCAGGAGGGACGTGTCCCTGGGGAGGAAGGACCGGTGCCGACCGTATGGAACAGAGCATGAAGTGCGGTGAAGACACCAAGGACTAATCCAGGCTTATTTTTTGAAAAAGCAATTAACAATGAGTAAAACGTGTTACATAAAAGCGGTCTAATCCTATAAATTTACTGTGATGGAACTATTGACTGTTGACTTATCCCAACTCAGGATGTGACTGAGTTGAGCAGACGGGGAGGGCCCGGGGGCGGGGGGCAGGTAGAGGACAGGGAGGTGGGGTCTCTGAGCAGCAGGGTGGGCAGGGGGCCAAGTGCTGACTCTGCTCTTTATCAAAGCTTCTTAAAACCACTTCCCTTTTTATAGTGTGTACGTGTATAGATTAAAGAAAATTAAAATTTAGTCATAAAATAATGTATGGCACCTCTCACAATGATTTTTACAACTATGAGGAAGCAGTGCTAAAATGTGCCAAGAATATTTAAAACGAGCAAGACACCCATTTGGAATGAAAGCGTCCCTTCTAGACATTTTTACAGCTTCCTCGTTACAATGTAGACACGTCTGTGAACGCACAGTCTCGACCCCTTTATTCAAACGACATGCCCAGCAAACCCAGAGAACGCTCTGTGGGGTAAGAGCTAGAATGCCGTCCGGGGTCACCCCGGATGAAGTGCTCATAAAGGCAGCTGCACGAGCAGTGAGAGATGAGTCAGAGGCTCAAACGTAAACTAAAACCACCAGGACATTGCGGAGCTGGTGGGACACCAGCCCAACAGATCAATGGGCAGATCAGAAACGCCAAAAATACACCCACATAAATACGGTCAGCTGGTCACTGACCATGGAGCAAAGCCCATGCCTTGGAGAAAGGACAGTCCCTTCAACACATGGCGCTGGGACCACTGGACATCCACATGCAGAAATGTGAATCGTACACTCAGATCTTGCACTCCGCACAAAATTAACTCAAAATACATTACAGATATAAGGGGAAAATACACCCTATAAGGTGACACAGGAGGAAACCTATATGGCCTTGGGCACAGCAATGATGTTTTAGGTACAACAGCAAAGACACGACTTATGAAAGAAACTGAGAAGCTGGACTTCATTAAAATAAAAAATTCCTGCCTACAAAAGACACCATCAAGAGAATGAGAGGAAAAGACACAGCCTGGAAGGAACTATTTGCAAAAGACACACGTGCTGAAGGGCTGGTATCCAAAACACATAAAGAACACTTAAACCTCCCCAGTAAAAAGTAATTGTGTTTAAAAATGAGCCAAAGGCTGTAACAGACACTTCCCCAAAGAGGAGGGAAGCACATGAGACATTCAGCACCGTCTGTCATCAGGGAAACACAAACTGAAACCACGAGACCACTACACACCCTTCGGTGTGACGGACACCTAGGCACCGACCACACCCCGCACCGTGAGGACAGGGAGCAGCTGGGGTCTCGCATGGTCCTGGCGGGAGTGCAGGCGGGGCGGCCTGTTTAGGAGGACAATTGGAGGTTTCTTACAAAACTAAACCCACTCTCACCACAGGATTCCACAATGAGGCTCTGTGGTGAAATGAGGTGAAAGCTTGTGTCCACACGAAAACAAGCACATGGACGTCTACAGCAGCTTTGTCCAGAGTGGCCACAACTGGGAACAGCCAGACGCCCTTCAGTGGGTGGTGGGTAAACTGTGGTCCATCCGGACAGTGGGATGTTACCAGTACCAAGAACAAGTGAGCTCTCGGACCATGAGAGACGTGGGGGAGCCAGAAACGCATGTGACTGAAAAAGCCAACCTGAAAAGGTCATATGCAGAGTCCAACCCTGTGACATCCTGGAGAAGGAGAGACTATGGGGACAGTGACAGGTCAGCAGCTGAAGAGGCTGGGGGGAAGGGATGAACAGTATATAGTACATAATATGTAGCAGTATTGATCTGATGCTACAGTGATGGACATATGTCATCATATATTTGTCCAAACAGGATGCACAGCACCCAGAGTGACCCTGATGTCACCTGTGGACCCTGGGGGATGTTGATGTGCTGGTGGGAACTTGTCAGTGAGCCTGACCTTCGACGCTGCCAGGTCTCCCAGAGGAGCCACACGCTCCGTTTCTGAGCGTGGAAGTTTGGGTCCTGCCGTGCCACCGGCTACATGGGGACAGTTAACACTGGGTGCTCCAACGCACGCCCTTTGTCCAACTTATTATCTGGTCACAAATGGATCATGACCAAGAAAAGTTACAAATACTCCCATTCTTACAAAAGGACCATTTAACTTAATTTTACAAAACACTGATTGGAGCTTAAAAGCAGCAAACCTCCGCACACAGTGACTTTACTCGAGTTGTTCACGGAAACCCACAGAAATCTCTCTCAGGTTCAGCCGGCGTCCACTCAGGCGGGGCGGCCGAGCCCCACATCCAGACAGGCCAGTGCCGGGAGGGGACTGGGTTGGCCCTGCCACTGCCTCCCCAGGAGGGGCCTGTTGCGTCCCCCAACGTTTCACTGACACACAGCACGTCTGCAGCGGGAAGTGCAGCCACTGCAAGCATGTGCGTGCGTGCGTGCGCCTGCGTCTGTCCCTGCGAGTCCGTGTGTTGGAGGGACAAGAATCGCACTGAACCCCTCGCTGCTCGGCCACTCAAGCGCCTCACGCACACTGAGCACCAGCACCAGGCTGGAGAGGCCTGGGTCCTCCTTTGTTCATCGGTTGCCACGGGAACCACAGGTGTATTCCAAGAGGGCTGTGGAGCAGTGACGGGGCAGCTGCCCTGCCCCCCACCCCAGTCCCAGAGGTGGACAGTGCCTCGCACAGAGCCGGGCTCTGCAGACACTTTTCCAGAAGAGCAGATGGTTAACTGTGTCACAGACGGGGGGGCGGGGGGGTGCGACCCCACTGTGAAAGGGCAGCGTCCCCTGCAGGGACTGACCTCCTGGGAGGATGCCTTGCAGCGCCGGCCTGGGGGGCTGTCCTCAGGGACCCCAAGGTCTGACGCCTCCACCCAGGACCCAGGGGCCTCTCCTTTCCTCACTAGGACAAGGGCGCACAGCAGCTCCATCTGGCTGATTAAATCCAATTAAATGCACCTGCAGTGTAAGAACGTCGGCGAGCCCAGACCACGTGCAACTGAGATAAATCACAAGCACACATTCATCCCATCGGTCATCTTGGCACGGCTGAAAGACATGAAAAATTCTTCCAGATCATTCTCCTGTTTGCTAAATTGAGAAAATGTTAGGGTTCTCCAGAGATAACATGCAAGTAAGTGTGTGTGTGTGTGTGTGTATGTGTGTGTGTGTGTCCCAGAATTCCCTTTGAATGAGTCTCTTCTATCCAAGCACCCTTCCTTCCCAGCCCCCACAACCTACAACGCGCCCCCCATTGACTTTCCTGT